>RJWH01005216.1:0-82945 GCA_004363575.1 Solenodon paradoxus | reverse complement strand
ATCTCTGGCACCGTGGG
This sequence comes from Solenodon paradoxus, assembly GCA_004363575.1. NCBI lineage: Eukaryota > Metazoa > Chordata > Mammalia > Eulipotyphla > Solenodontidae > Solenodon > Solenodon paradoxus. The sequence goes on along the minus strand of RJWH01005216.1, from coordinate 82,928 downwards.
GTTATCTCTGGCACTGTGGGGTCATCTCTGGCACCTTGGGGTCATCTCTGGCACTGTGGGGTCATCTCTGGCACTGTGGGGTTATTGGGCGTCTCTGGCCCTAGGATGGTTAAAGCGGCATGTTTCAGGCAGGTTATACGCAGTGGGTCTCAGAGGTCACTAAATTTGGTTTTTACCTAAACTGCCAAAGTTCCTTGCACCGGCACTGGCCTGTGCATGAAGCCCCACAGGACCACACACGACTGTGATCACTGATGGGCAGCGCCCTGTGGCCGGCCTGACGGCTCTGCTCCTGCTCAGATTGCTCCACCTCCTCCCCTCCCCTTAGTTACCTGCGCGCACCCCGCCCTGCTTTTGTGTCATCTCAGTGTCCCGCTTCTGTCTCAAGGAAACATGGCCAGCCTGCTGGGGCCACAGAGCGTGACCTTCTAGAGGGGCAACACGAGGCAGACAGGCCAGCTCAGGACTGTCCTGAAGGTGTCCCTGAGTGGGAGACACGCCCTCTCAGGAGGGACAGGACCGACTCGGGCCCGGGGGCCGCGCGGGCCCTCCTGCAGGCCACGCCCCAGCCCGGGCCCCTGGGGCCAGGCCACCCCACACGGTGCCCACTCACAGTGGACGGTGAGGGCCACGCTGGCATTGCTCATGCCCACCACGTTCTCTGCGATGCACGTCAGCGTGAAGCCATTATCCTCGCTCGTGACGTTTACCAGCGTCAAGTTGATGGCGTGCACATTGGTCCAGTTCAGGTTTGTCTAAACCAAAATGAGAAGACAGCCATGAAATCCTTCCCACCAGGTGGCTCCCCCGACGCCAAGCGCCCGTCTACTGTAGGAGTCGCGAGCAGAAGGGGAAGGGGCCCTTCCAGTGACACGGACCACGGGCCAGGTCTCAGCGGATCCCATACTGAGCCCATGGGGTGGACGGCAGCGTTATACCCATTTTACAGGTCAGGAAAGGAAAGGGCAGAGACACTCAGCAGCATGCGCAACATCGAGTGGGCTAAAAAATGCTGCAACTGAATGAGACCCAAGTCCAGGGCTCCCTCCTGGAGAGACGGGCACAGACCTGCCCGCCTTCTCCTTCATTCTCACGTCTCTGCCGCTAGTCTGCACCCAGCTCACTGGAACTGAGGCCTGGCTCCCCGGCCCCCCGACGGGCCCACCTGGTGGGTGTTGATGGACTGCAGTCCCGAGACCATCCAGTCCACATCAGGCAGGGGCGACCCGGAGCCGTTGCAGGTGATGACAGCGCTGTCCCCCTCACGCACCGTCAGGTTGACATGGCTCACGCTGATCTCCGGGAGGTCTGGGAGGGAGGACAGGGGTGAAGACAAAGGCAAACAAGTGAAAGTCTGCCCAGGGGTTGATGGAGGCACTTCCTGCTCTGACCATCACAACCTGTTCGACCCTTGTCACCGCCCAGGGGACACATGACTCAGAATTTAAGCCGTGCAGGTGGACTCCCCACATGGCAGGGAGAGGAGGACGGGGGACTGCTCACAGAATGCACCTCCAGCAACAAGGTCAGGCGGCACCTCACCTGGGACGTGGTCCGACCAGACCCCCGCGAGACCGGCCAGGGCACTGGTTTCCCGGACCCGTCCCCAGACACTCCGGCCACGTCCGGGCTGGGCACAGGAGCTCTGTTTTTCTAAAAGTGGCGCAGACGGCTGACACAGGCAGCCCAGCCGCACCTGAGATACACTCCTTGGGGCTTGCTGACAGAGAAAGGAATCGAGTTTGATAAGAACGGGGCCATTTAACTTATTTCTGAAGGACTGCGGGGGTTTTCTGCCTCGTCCAGGTCTGAGACCAGTCTGCAGGCTCTGCAAGACCTGCAGCCGAGCCACCCAAGCTGCCTGAGCCAATGGGTCGCCAGCCTTCCCACGGCCGAGTCACCTCTGCAGCCGGCACAGAGCTCAAGGCTGGGAGCACAGCCGGCAAAGGCGGCCCTGGCTGTGCAGACCCGGGAGGCACCGCCCCTGGGGTCCGAGGGGCGCTCCCCAAGCCCACGTGGCCGGAGGCTCACTCACCGCACTGACTGATGTTCATGTGGAGCAGCGGGAGCTGGGAGCCGTCGGCCCCGACGCAGTAGAGGCTCTGGCTGTTGAGCTTGGCCTCCCCCTGCTCCTGCCAGAGCTGCATCCAGCGGATGTCACAGCTGCAGTTGAAGAAGTTCTGCTCCAACCTCCTGCGGGCAGGGAGACAGGAAGGGATTCCTGAACCAAGACAGCGCGGCGGCCTCCTGGGGCAAGGACGTGGGGGCCCCCACCCGCTCTTCAGGGAGTAAAGACAGTGGGGCACGCTCAGCAAGTTTCCAGAAGAGCGACAAAATGCATGCAAGGCCATGAGCTTACTTTCTTTTTAAATTAATGAGTGCCTTTTAACAAATATAAGAAATCCACTCCATTTATGTCACCCGACCAAGAGGCCCTTTTAAATGCAGCCACTTGGGATACTTCTCTTCTCAGAACCTTCCAAGGGCTTCCTCCCTGACTGAAAGTCAAAGACAACAGCCGACAATCTACACGCTCTCCAGCACCTCCCCAACCTCACCTCCTCCCTCGCCCTCCTCTCCTCTCCTTCAGCACAACCTTGCTGTCAGTCAAGTTCACAGGGACAAGCTCAGACTCCAGCCCTTTGCACCCACAGCGTGTCTGCTAGACTGTGACCCTCATTTGACAAGGAAATTACACAGCCTTCTCGAACTACTGTAAACAAGCTACCATTCACCTCTGCCCTAACGCTGCCCAGCATCTTGTATTCTAGTATTTCTAGTATTTGTCACCACCTAGCCCCAGGATGGATGGATGGATGGATGGATGGTGGGTGGATGATGCATGGATGAGCTGATGAATGGATAGATGGATTGATAGATGGATGGACAGATGGATGATGGATGATGGAGGGATGGATGAATGTATATGTATGGATGATACAGATGGAAGAGTGGATGGATGGATGAATGTATGGATGGATGATGGATGGAAAAATGGCTGATGGATAGGTAGATGAATGATAGATGGATAGGTAGGTGGGTGGGTGTGTGGATGGATGGATGATGGATAGATGGGTGGATGGATGATGGATGAATCAGTTAATGAATGTATATGTATGGATGATGCAGGTAGATGGATGGATGGATGGATGGATGATGGATGGGTCGATGAATGATAGATGGATAGGTGGGTGGGTGGATGGCTACATGGATGGATGTGAAAATGGAAGGAAGGAGCTGCTTTCTCTGAGGAGTAGTACATGGTTAGCTACTTCTAAGATCTGTTCAAAGTCCATCTTCAGCAGCTTTATTCCTTCATGAATTCCCAAAAATCCTTAATAAGCACATGTCCCCTGTCTGGCCAAGGTATAAGTGCTGTTGATGCTGAGATGACTAAGACGGTCCTGCTCCCCAGGAGCTGTCAGCTTGGTGAGGAAGATGCAGGTCAGTCAAGTTCGAGGCCTTTCCTTCGAGGGTGCCCGGTGTCATTCCCAGGCCTCACGCATGTCTCTCATATAACCCCCAGGAAGGAAGCGTGACTGGGAGAAGCAGGAGCTAAGGGCGCCGCCTGCATGTGGGGAAGGGACCCGAGGAGGTGGCAGCCCTCGGGAGCCCCTCGTCCGGGCTGCAGGGGCACCGGCGGCCCTGCTGCAATCACATGAGGTCAGTAGCTTGAAGGTCTGTCTGTGGAGCCAGGCCAGCCGGTTTGTCCCAGCTGCTCACTGACAAGGCAGGGTCCCTCACTGTCTAGTTGTAAAACTCTAAACTGTCCACACCTGGGGGGAAGACAGGACAAGTGAGGTGCGGTTGGGCCCCAACGTCCTGAGGCCCCTGGGCAGGCCGGTCAAGCCGGAGCGCCCCGAGGCCGGGGAGCGAGGGAGATGCGGAGACGCAGCGGAGACCTGCGGGCACACTAGCAGGCCCGTCTCCCCAGCCTCTCTATCCGGGGCTTAGCCGTGACACCTGGCCCTGTCCTCTGAGCCACAGTCTCCTAGAAGCTGCAGAAGCAGCCGAGTCCACCCCGACCCTCGGCACCGCCTCCCAGGAAATAAGTCACCGCAGAAGCGCTGAGTTTCCAGTCGGGGCGCCCCGGGCACCGCACCGTCTTCACATCCAGACAGGACGGCAAGGAGCGTGGCGGGCGGACAGGAAGCAAGGACACGCCGCGGGGCCCAGTGATGCCCATCTGTCCTCAGCCCAGGTCTGGAGCCTCAGCAGAGGCAGGGACAACCCCTGCACCGTCCCCACTTCTCTGCACACCAGCAACGCAGCAGGTGCTTGGGGCACAGCTGGCCTAATCGCAGGCCCCCAGGGACCACTGAGGATTAACCGGCCCCTCCTGTGCGCAGAGGCCTCGCTGCAGGGCCACGGCTGCGGGCGGGCGGGGTTAGCACGCACGGATCCCTGCGGCCACTGTTGGGTTCCCTCCCCGCCCCACGGCAGGGGCGCAGCCCCGGAAAGGCCGGGGCCGAGCTGCGGAAAGTGAGGAAGGGACCCGGCTCTGTGGTCACTGAGGAAAACAGGCCCATGTCAGGGACCAGCACCAGGCTCCCGAAGGTGACAACCGTCTGAAAGCGCACAAAAGATCTGAATGCAGCTGGCGTGTCACCCTGGGTGACTAGAGGGTGGAATAACGCTCCTCCCCAAAATGTGCGTATGTGTGTGTATGTGTGTGTGCATATGTGTGTTCATATGTATATGTGTGCATGTGTTTATGTGTGTATGTGTGTTATGTGTGTGTGGGTGCACATATGTGTGTGTGTGTATGTACATATCTCTCTCCAAATTCTAATGCCCAGGACCGTGAATGCAACCTTGTGTGGAAACAGTCTTCACAGACAAAAGCAAGCGAAAGGTCGTGGAGTCACGGTGACCCTAAATCCAGTGGCCGCTCCCCTTACAAGAGACTAAAGACAAGGAGACAGGACAGGCCTGTGAAGACAGAGGCCCACGTGGAGTGACGCCACAAACCAAGGAAGCCAGCAGCCTCCAGGAGCTGGAAAAGGCAAGGTTCTCCGGCCCCCGTTCCAGACTGCAGCCGCCGGGGCGCTGAAAGAGCCCTTCTCGTGCCACCATTTGTGGAGGCAGCCTCAGGGACAAACGCAGCGAGGCCCTGGACTCTCCCAGGCTGTGCTCTAACTTCTGTGAAGTGGGGGCCACGTGCCCGACCTTCCTTCTTCTCGAAAGCACCGTGAGGGTCGGGGCTGATAAATGCTGACGGCTCTGTCAACTCCAAGGGGCTACTGAGAGGCCAGCAACCGTTATTAGAGCAGCATGGCCACCAGCGTGACTGCTGAGCGACTTCTCTGAGGCCAGGGGAAGCAGCCACAGCCCAGACGGGGAGAGGGAAGGGCCGGGAGCCCTTCACGCCCACGGCAACGCCCAGTTACTGTGTTAGCGCACTGATTAAATCTGCCAGTTAGACGAGAGGTCATCAGCACTCTGCCTGAAGAAAATACAACATTGCCGTCTATCTCAATCACGCCTGCTCGGTGCCCGCAGGGTGTTTAGAGCCGTCTACGCGAGACACACAATCACCAGAGGGTGTTCTGGAAGGTTCTGAGCTGTGGGCTGGTGTCCTCTGGTGCCTCTGGTCTTTGCCTGAGTTGCTTCATGGGATTCAAAGTCCAGGATCCTCTTATTTCTGTTTCACGCTTATCTCTACAATCCTTTGTTGTTGCTCCCATTCCAGACAGAGTGCTCCAGCCTTGGTGGGAACGAATCAACACCATCTTGCGATAACCAGAAACTTCTGAGGGCGCGGACACAAGCCAAGCGAGAGGTCTTCAACCCCATGACTCTGAAATGACACCGTTCCTACAAAGCATGTCGTGAAGGCACTTCCCGTGCACTTAGGAAGAGAGACAGAGCCTGAGAAGGGGACACAAGGTGGCCAGAACCACCTGGCACCTCCAAGAGCCCATGAGAAATGAGGGAAAGCACCTGGCAGGGCTCTGACCTGCCAACGTGTGTGGCCGGTGCCTTCGGCCCTGTGCTTCTGCTGGGGGAGTCATCCTTGGGAAGGGGGACCGAGCTCCAAGTGCAGGGAGCAGCTGAGCAGTTCAAAGAGCGTGCACTGATCTTTGGAAGCAGCAGACCCGGATCTGCAAGATGGGTTATGACGAGGCCTCCCGTGTGGGCTGTCCCAACAGTGGGACCTCAACCCATCAGGTGCTCAACGTCTTTGAAGAGGAGTCTCAGTCTTTGATGGAGAACGCCAGTGGCATTGGTGTTCCCCTCGCTGGTGCTCCAGCCCGAGCGGCTGGCCGGCCCCTAAAACCGTGTTCAGTGCGTGCCCTGGTTTGTCCATCTATTCCTGGATTTGGGAGCGTCTGGCTGCCCCTGCCCCTGGCCATTGACCTCCGCTCGCCTCTCTCCTCCCTGGGCCACAGTCTTCCTCCCTGCAGGGCCCAATCCAGCCCGTGCTCACGCCCAAGCTCCACTGGGCTGACCCTGGCATCTAGACGATGCCTCTTGGCAGATGGCACCCTGGGGACTAATCAGGAAGTCGGACAGGAAAATGCGGTCCCGTCTTCCACTTGCCAGGAACAGGGATTGTTTGGATTTTAATCACGGCCACAGCCAAGAGCCAACACACGGCCTCTCTAGCCAGAAGATAAATTTTCCACCCAACATTCAATCCTTCTGCAAGAAAAAGACATCTACCAGGGCAGTGGCTCCTGAGAAGGGGCTCCTTTATTTTTTGATAAAATTTTTCTGATTTAACAAGATGACAGAAATAAAATGCCCCATGGACGCGGCGCCCTCACACCCTGACTCACACCGAGGGAGCGTCTTCATTCCTTCATCCGTCACACCCAGCTCACCGCTGTATTGATTCGGGCAAAGACGAATGCAGGGTCCCATGATCCTCTGGGAGAAATCTGACATTTTCTTTAAATATAAATCTGCAGAACAACTGTTTCTAAACTCCACGAAACAGGTCACCAGGGCCGCGCACCATTGATTTCGCATTCAATGAATTTTTAGAAGGGGTGTTGAACATTTTCTCAAAACTTAGCCAATGGCAGGTCCAGAGGTCCACGAGAGAGACACTGCCGGGCCTCCCACAGGTGAAGGGGAAGATATTCCAGAAGAAACAGATACAAGACCCCCCAAAAGAGAGGCCCCACAAGCTCCTTTAAGGCAGGACCCCAGACCAGCTCCGGGTGACGGAAGGAAGGAACTGCACTCCGGTGCCTTTTGGCAATGACTGTAGGAAAGAGCCTTGAGTTGGAAACAGGGAAAAGCTGGGAGTGAGCTGGGCACTGTGGTCCAGTCCTTGAGTCCAGATGTCACCCCATATCTAAAGTGACCTCAAGCAAGATGCTCAACTTTGCTTGCTAAGCACCTCCGTGTCCCCATGGGGCGCGAGAGCCCTAATTCCTACCCACAGAATCGTTATCAGGATTAAATTAAATAACATACAGGCTTCAGCAGCCTGCCCGGCACAGTGCCTGGCACAGAAGAAGAGCCCAGAAATCAGCGTTCATGTGACAGTCGTCAGGTGAATGTACCGCTCAGGTCTTGTCCTCTAGAAAGATGGGTCGAGCATGTGCAGCCAACTCCGTCATTTAGACACGGGTGGCTTTCACAGTCTAGCTTTCAATGCCAGATAAGTAAGTATCTACCTCTTTCCAGGCTGAGGGAGAGATGTGACTGGCGGCCACCAGAATCTCAGACACTGTGCTCACGACACACAGGAGGGGCTGCGGGGACGGCGGAGACTCAGAGAAAGAAGGCGGCCCGCAGTGCTGTCGGCTCAGGTGCTCCAGCACTTTCAGAGCCACGGCCCTGTGCCCCCTCGCTCGGAAGTGGCCTTGTCCTTGTGAGCATCACCCGGGCACGCAGGTGCGCGAGGGTGGAGACGGGAGGTGACGGACGGTTGGGACGCTGGCGATAAATACTCCCCTCCATGACCAGCTGGGCTGAGAAGGATGAGGCTATGAATCGTCCTGAACTCAGCTCAGATGAGGCGGAGGGAGAGCGGCTGAAAAGCCAGCAGCAGAGACAGAGCTGCAAGGCCACGGCCGCTTGGCGAAAAGAGAAGACATGGGTCTGAATGCGTGAGCGCTGTCTCTGGGACCCTGATCCCAGCGCCATCCGTGTCTGATGCTTCCCGAAGGGTTCCTTCACGTGTCCCCTCAACACCACAGGCCGTGCCTCTCGCAGAGACGAGCCCGATGCTCCGACAGCAACCTGAGCCGTTCTTCCCAGCACTGTCACAAGTTCCACTCATCACCCACCACGTGTCACGCCAAAGGGCTGGCTGGGCAGGGGACGCCTGGAGTGCGGGGAGGCCGAGCGGGCCACAGGCAGATTGAATCAAGCCATGGCCCTGCCCGCCCCGTCCGGAGAGCCCAGGCTTGAGCCAACAGGCCAGCAGGAAGCCGGGAGCCATGAAACAGAGCGCCCGCCGCCTGGGCCAAAGACCCAGTTCGAGCCCCGCCTCCGCCGGCTCCTGGCAGTGTCCTCTTGGCTACATCCTGCAGGCCTCTGGGGGCTCCGAACCCTCACCTCGATGTGGAGAGATTTTCTGTGGGGGCCTCGTAAGACCCACCTCCCTCGACACTGGTGAGGATAAATACAGGGTCATGGACACGAAAGCACCCACAGGCCAGGAAGGACGCTTATTATAAATGAAGGGACGCTCTCTGTCCTTATAAATGTCAACACTGTTATCACAGAGCACCTACAGATCACACGACCGGGTCCTGACAGAGAGGAGGTGCCCAGCAGAGCAAAGCAAACCAGCTCTCACTGGACCCGGGACACCCCACGTCGCCCACCCCGGGAACCTCCGCTGGACGCCCGGCACGGGGCCGCGCTGCCGACCCCCGTCTCCCGTGGACCGGACTTACAATTCCCGAAGACTCAGCGTCTGGAAGAGCTGCCAGGAGAGGGTGGTCAGCCGGTTACTCGACAGGTTTCTGCAGAGGGACAGAGAAAGGGGACGTTAGACGGCCGCCGGTGCTGCTCTCAGGTAGGCTGGGTCACTTCCCCGTGCCTGTTCTTCGCCTTGCGCCTCGGCCAGGTCACAGAGGACTGGAGGCCTGGGGAAGGCAAGGTTTTACAAACCAAAAATAAAACCAAAATTCCCTGTGCCGCTCTCTGGCATCCTCTGACGGCAGTGAAACCTCGGGGAGCCTGTGGAAGGCTGGCCCCACCGGCGGACAGCGAGCACGGGAGACAAGAGGCTCTCTTCTCCATTAAGATGATCAAGGTGTCGGGACACCCGACAAGGCTGTACGTATTTCATGCACATGTCTTGATGCACCTAGAGATCAATGGACATCTGCGATGTCATCAGTATAACCAGCCCCCGCCTCCTCCCCACCGGCTTTATCTTTTGCAATGAGCGCATTTGTCCTCAGACCCTCTTCACAGGTTGAGTACGCAGTGTTACCGGTCACTAGTGGCGTGTGGTCGCCAGCTGTCCACGACCGACCACTGAACTCCGCGCCCTGGCCAGCGAGCCCGCCGGCATTCTCACGGTCACCTACAAGAGCTTCGGCCTGGCTCTCCCCCGGCCACACGCCCGTCAATGATCAAGGTGGCAGCCTTCCTTCACCCCTCTGCTCTCCTCCTAATGGCGATTTAATCGTTCTCATGAACATGCACCGGGAGAGGGAGTCGCCATCAGTCTTCACATAAGGGAAGCGGCACACCCACGGTACGGCTCCCAGGTGCTGGAGGCGACACCAGCTCCCCGGGTGGCAGTGAGATGCGCGAGCACCGAAGTGGCTCCCGGGAGCAACGTGCCCGCCTGTCGATGGCAGAAGGGAGCCCACATGGGTAAATGCACACACACGGACACACACACCCATGTGCCTGCACATCTGTGGATGTGTCAGTGATGACGCAAACAGCCTCTTGCCTGTGTACACACAGATGCTCACACGGGCGTCACTGCAAACACCCGTCAAGAGTCAGACGCAGGTGCCCAGAGGCATGAGGGATGGATGGCAGCCAGGGTCTCTCCGGACCTTATATTCAAATCGCAAATGACCAGGCTACAGGACGGCAGCTCACGACAAAGATGGAAGGGCAGACACAAGGGCGTCAGCGACACGCGCGAGGGAGGCGGCCACCGGGGCCGGTGTTTAGAGAATACAGCCCTGAGTGTGTCGGGCAGCGGACGGAGGATGGCGGAGAGGGAAAGCGACCCAGGTAGGGGTCCCCACATTAACTGTTCCCATCTCCCCTGAACCCAGCAGGCTGGGACCAAGAGAAGGGAACATGGGGACTGAACAAGAGCGGTGACGACGAGCTGAGTGCCAGGGAAGATATGTTCTCGAAGGGCGGGAGAGCAGGTGCGGCCCAGGGGCACACACCTGCAGCAGGAAGAGGGCAGTGAGGACGACGTGGGAAGAGGCTGTGGCACGAGGAGGAGGAGGGGGACACACCGCACTCTGGGTTTCGTTTTAAGGGGCAAAGGGGAAGCCCTCGGTGCTTTTATGCAGGAAAGTGACCTCATCAATTTACCAGTTTTTAAAACTAAGAGGCCCAGACAGGAAGTCGACAGAGCAGCTGGGAGGCTGCTGGGTCCTGGGCAAGAAGAGGCAGTGGGGGTGCCTGAGGGGGGTGAGGAGCGGGAAGAGCGGGTGGGGGAGGCAGAGTGAGTAAGGTGCAGGCAGGCTCAGGACATGGTGCAGGGGGACCCCAGGTAGGCGTCCAGTGCGAGCGGCCCGGGGGCTAGTGTGCACGACGCTGGGCTCCCGCAAGAGCCCGTGACCTCACCCACGCTCAGCTCGGCCTCACAAAACCCCGACAGAGGGCGGCTGGGTGCCAGAGAGCAGACCTGCCTGGGGACTCTTGGGGACAGTGCCTGTGGGGAGGGTGCGGCAGGGGCCAGGCTCCACAGAGGCTCTGCTCTGGCGTCAGGTGTTGCCTGCGGAGCTCAGAACCAGGGTCAAGGCAGGGCCCTTGGCCACAACCAACGAGCACCCTGGCCGTCAGCCTCCAGACGCTCCAGCGCCGGCGAGCGTCCAGGCACAACCTTCTCTGGCTTCTGTCTGCAGCCCCTGGCGTCGCCCACCCCTACCAGCAGCTGCCAGTTACCAGGGCCCCGTGGGCCTGACCCTGCTCCAGCCCCGCTGCCCCGAGCACCAGCCGTGCCCACACTGGGAACAGACTGCTGTGTGCCAGCCCAGGACGCCGGCTCCCGCAGGGACCAAAGCAACGGGCAGGAAGAGGCGGGAGGAGGCCAGGTGAGGCAGGAACCTGGCCTGCCTCCCAGGAGGGGCGGCAGGGAAAGTGCCAGCTGCTCCTGGGGCCCGAGGCGGAGCAGGCTGCCAGCGACGCCTTTCACAAAGGTCATGTTTTGCTACATGAGGCAGAAATGTCAAGAGAAAATTGGAATCTGAAAGAACGAAAATAACAGGCATTTGGGGCAAATAAAGAAAAGAAATAGCATTATCTCCTTATTACCAGCAGGATGGGGAGGCGCTGGGGATACCTGGGAGGGGCGCCTGCTCTCAGGGATCCCCCACCACCCGCCAAGCCCTGGAAGAGAGGGCCCCGGGGATTCCTCCAGCCCTGGGCAGATGGCCTGGCCTCAGCCGTCTGCGGGGCCCGCCCCGCCTCCCCTCCCTCCCTGCTGCACAGACCACCCTGCTCTCTTGCTGCAGCGACAGGGCTGCCCCTTCTCCACTGTCTCCTGCAACACGACGCAGTCGCCATGGCTGCCTTCACCTCCTGCGAGGCACGTGTGCCCGCGTGACCTCCTCGCCACGTCCACCCACCACGGGAGGCGTCTGTCGATGCGCAGACTGGGCCTCAGAGGTGGCTGCCCAAAGGGGCACAGCTCTGAGCAGCCCTCCCGCAAAGATTTGGACAATAAATGAGTCCATTTTAGCTCTGCAACCCACACACAGGCATGCAAGCTCGCAGGACAGGCCCACGGGCCAATGCACGTTCCCCAAGACGCACCCCGTGCTGCGGACATCCTGGGAGGAGCGTCAAGCCCCAGACGCACGCACACGTCCACCCGAGACCAGCAGGGCACACCTCTGGCCTTCCTGCCCCCACGCTCACCAGGCTCAGGTGCAGGCCAATGGGGGCACCGAGGCACCGGCTGGAACAGACGCGCTGCCCACCAGAACTCGCTGCCGCTGGTTTTCCTGAGAGCCGGTGCCTCCCTGTGCCTGCCTGTCATCAGTTATGGATGGGCTGGTTAGCCCGCTCATCAGACAGAAGTTTAATTAAGAGCCGTCCTGCCCGGGGCCCCGCAGCCACTCCTCCTGAAGCCTCCCCCTAATGGATCCATTCTCGCCCGCCTCTGACTTCTGCAAGGGTCAATGGCCAGTTTCCAAACCACCTGACCAGGGGAATTAATTTGGTGAGTGAGATTTTATGAGATGATGAATCAAAACCTTTCCCAAAATCAGGCTCCAGGGCATTGTCCCGCATCGCTCCTCTGAGCCTACCAGGCCAGTGGTTCTGCCCTCACGCCTGAGTGTCTGGGGGCCCGAGGTAGGGACGGTGGCAGACGGCGGCTGGATGCTCTGGGAGCGGTGAGCCGGACACGACGGCCCAGCCCCACTGCAGGCGTGAAAACCGCAGTGAGCTGGGACCCTCTAGCAAACCCTCAGCGTGGTGAGCCGGGCCCCTCGCCCTCCCTGTGGGGGCACCCAGGGGTGCAGGGTGGAGCTCACACTGGGGAGGCGGCCGCTCGCCTATGTCTGGAACCCTTGGTCCAACATGAGTCAGTCCCGACTGACTGATGCGCAGAGTTCACGGACTCTCCTGTGGCCCGAACAGGCGCGGCCTTCTGGGAGCTGGGGGCGCCCTCGGCCACCGGCAAAGCAGTCCCGGGTGGAGGCGGGGCTGATCCTTGCACACTGCTTGGCAGCGCGAGCCAGTGGGCAGGTGCTCAGGACCCGCGTGGACGGGCACTGGTGGTGGAGCCCTGCCATCCCTGTGGGGTCCGATCCGCACCCCTGCTGGCTCGCTCAACACCTGGGCCCTCAGCATGGCTCCATGGCTCCCTGACCCTCTCACTGTGGCTGTATCTCCTGGGTGACAGGATGACACATGTCCGCCAAACCCCTATGCTGGGGTCGTAGCCCCTGCATCTCGGAATGTGACTGTCCTGGAGGAGAGCTTTAAAGAGGGGGTTGATTCAATGAGGGCGCAGCCTGGTGGCTTAACGGTGAAGTCCACGGACACAGGCCACGTGCCTCCCAGGGACCCAGGTTCACGACCTGGGGTCGGGGGCCGGGGGGGACAACCAGGATGAACCATGAAATAAAATAAAGGCTTCTCCCTCCTCTTTCCCTGCCTGCCTGCCCGCCTTCATTCCTGCTGCACCTGTCCTTTACAGAGGAAGGTTAAGGTCATCACTGGGGGGACCCTGCTGCAGGCAGACTGGTATCCTTGTAAGAACTCGGACAGACATGCACGAGACACAGTAAGAAGACAGTGGCTAGAAGGCGGCCGCCTGCAGGCCAGCTCAGGGGCCTCATAAGGAAGTGCCCTGCTGCACCTCAGTCTTGCACCTCCAGCCTCCAGAATGGCGAGGACACCTACATCATTTCCGCCCCCAGCCCTCTGGCCACTCGTCTGGCAGCTCAAGTGAACCGACAGCGTCCTCTCAGCCTGCACGCGCCCGCGGCCCTGACGGGCGAGCTGCTGCCCGGCTGAGACCCCACAGCCTCCAGATTCTGGTCTGTCCCTCCCTCGCTCTGTCCTGTCACTGCTGCGGTCCAGCGGCTGAGACCCAACCTGGCATCTGCCCGCTCGGCCAGCTCCCTCGGCAGACCCGCCTCCTCCTGCGAAGCGCCGCCGACAGGACCTTCACTGTCTCCGCATCAAACCGCGTCAGACCGCGCCCCGGAGAGGACGCCGGGCCACTGACTGACTAGAGGATTCGCTTTGAAATGGTGGTGTCTGAGCACCGCGGCGTCCGAGCAGCACCGGGACATACTGACCAGCAGGCGGGAAGGTCCGAGCCTGGCTGCAGCTGCGTGTCAACCTTCCCTGCGTTCAGCCACGACTCAGGCAGCATCCTGAAGGCGGCTGCTGCTCCAGAAGCTCCCGCACCTCTGCCGCTGTCTGTCCTCTTCCAAGGGGCCCCATAAAGAAACCGCTCCCCGGTCTTCGGAGAGACCCAGCTCACGCCCCGGTCCGGCCAGAGCAATCCAGGCTTCCTGGGGAAAGCGGACAATGTGGAGGAACTGTCGAGAAAATTCCCTGGTGTGGCACCAGCCAGGGAGCTGGCTGAAAAGGCCCAGAACATAGAAAAAGAGCTGGCCGGCTCCTGCCCGCCCACCGCAGGACAGTCAGGCCACCAATCTCCTCACAGGTCGCCAGCACCCACCGCCAGTCTGTGAGGAACCCCAGACCTGCACCAAGGATGCAGGTGTGACGCCCCACTTTCCTCCTGGAGAAACGTCCTCCCACGTCATTAATAGATTTGCTTTCCCTCTACTCAACTGCTATAAAAGGGGGTGGGGGTTAAAGCCATGTGAGCCATTTTTATTCAGCTAAATTACACTGGACGGTTCATTAAATGAACTTTAATGAAGCCAAAATGCTTTCTCTAATCAAATCTCAAGGGATGGGGCTGGAGTCTTGGCCTGAGGTCAGGAGACTGGAGACAGCTTTTCCACACGGCCCTGCGCCGGGCTGACATGGTTCCCAGTGTGTATGCCAAGGAACCCCAGGTCTGCGGTCTCCCCACGGGGACCGTGCGGCTAGAAAACCACGGCCGGAGACTAAAGTGAATGGGCGTGTTTACCCAAGTCTCCACCAGAGAGAGGTCTGGCCCCCTGAGGCCCTCAGATGCACCAGCCCCCGGTCCTTCTCTGGAGTGACTCCCAAAAAAGAGGACCCACGACTTAAGAGGGAAAACGGAAGTCCACACCAGGCCCTGCAGGCTGGCGGTCAGCTCTGTCCACACAGCCTCACTGGACCCAGCCACGTCCACCAGTCACACATTGTCTGTGTTCTAAGTGGAGTGACAGTCGTCCCCGAGGGCACCTCCTAGTCCCTGAGTTTGGACTGCGCCAATTCCCAAGGCAAAAGGCACTTTGCAAGTGTGGTTAAGAGCACTGGCCTTACCTGAAATTATATTTGTATTCATTGCCCAACAGGGAAATGCAAATTAACACAACGAGAGATCACCTTACACCTGAGAGACTGGCTATTCTCCAAAAGTCTGGAAACACAAATGCTGGCGAGGATGTGGAGAAAAGGGAACACTTTTGCACTGTGGGTGGGAGTGCAGATTGGTGCAGCCCCTGTGGAGAGCAGTGTGGACAGTCCTCAAAAAACTGAAGATGCAAATCCCATGTGATCCCGTCATTCCACTTCTGAGCATCCACCCAAAAGATACAGAAGCACCATCCGCAGAGATGTATGTGTCCCCGTGTTTATTGCGGCCATATTCATAATAGCTAAGAACGGGAAATTGCCTATGTGCCCAACGTCAGGTGATGGATGAAGAAGACGTGGTCCATATACACAGTGGAACACACACAGCCCTGAGAAGAGATGAAGCCCTGTCATGAGATCAACATGGATGGAACTAGAGGGGATGAGGCTCAGTGAAACACGTCAGAAGAAGAAAGACTGACACCAGATGACCTCACTCACAGGTGGACTGTGAACAGACAAAACAAAGGAGCAGATGAAACATAATCAGCCCTGAAACATTTGCAACAGAACTGAGGTGACCAACAGGGACGGGGCGGGCGGGGCACATGGTGGTGGAGCCCCCTGGACACTGAGGAAGAACACTGGCGATGTGGGGGAGGGCAGGGCGTGTTGACATACATCTAAGAAATGGGGAACCTAGACATAGGAAATTATTTTAATGTGTAGAATCATTACTATAAATAAAAAATTGTTTAATTTTTAAAAATTAAGAGTACAGGCCCCATGCATGACGAAAATGGCCCTTAATTATAAGGCCGTGGCCCTGGGACCCACAGGGCCCTGAACTGTGCAAGAGGGAGACAGAAGGCAGAGCTCAGAGACAGGTCACCCGACGAGCCTGGGGTCCCTGTCCCTTCCTGAATGGCCACTGCCTGCTGTGGCATCAGGACCCCATCTCTGGAACTTTGTTTTCCTGACGAGTCTGCCCGGATGCCTGTCGGACCCCGGTGTCTTCAAGGGCTGGGCGAGCTCGCCAAAATGGGCAAACACAGGGTGCGGGCACTAGGAAGCTGCTGGGAGCCCTGGGGACGCACGTGTTGGAGGTGACCGAGGGGACTCAGCAATCCCCACCAGAAAGTGGCAAGACACGCCTCCAGCGGCCCAGAGGAGGGGTGTCTGTGGACTTGCCCAAGGCTGCTGCAGCGACACCGGTGGGGCCTCCAGGAAGAGCTCTTGTGAAGACCACACCTGGTGGAGGATGTGGGACAGAGAAGCAGAAAACATGACGTGCAGCGATGGACGTACAGGCGCCGGGGCAGTGGGGGGAGTGGGCCAGCAGAAAGGGGGCCGAGAAAGCAAGAGGGGGTCCGGACTGAGCATCCAGACCCAGGGTGAGGCTGACCAGTGGGTTGGAGGTGGGGCCGGCAGGGGCGGGCGGGAGGGACCTCTGGAGCCGCCCCCGAGCAGAGCAGAGCAGAGCAGAGCTGGCTTCACTGCGCCCCGAGGGCTGCGGTATCTGGGAACCAGAGTGGCCGGGCCCTGCCCGTCCTCCCGCCCTCCTCATGCAGCCACGGGCGCCTGGGGCCTGCGCGTCCGCTCGGAATGGCCAGGAGACTCACTCACAGACCTCACGTGAGGGACAAGGCAGCAGATTAATTTCCCAGCAGTTTGCGGGTAATGGCACCAGGGAGCAGTGTGACGAGACACATGCTGTCGCACGGTCGGGCCCGGAGGCCGTGTCAGCAGAAAGAACGGCCGAGCCCAGACCCCGGGGCCGGCTGGACGCGCACCCGCAGGTGCGCCATGTGAGGACAAGTGAGGGGACGCAGGACAGCGGTGCGCCCGTGGCTCTGCAGACAGACAGACGACGCCGGGCGCCGGGCTCCCGCCCTCCGAGCGTGGCCCGCCCTGGAGCGCTCCCTCCTGACCACCGAGCCACCACGAGCACCTGCTGTGGGGCAGCCCGAGGGCTCAGCAGGAGCCTGCGTGTCAGGGCCCACACGGGCGAGGCCCCGCGGTGACAGCTGGCACGGCGACCCCGGCCGGCTCTCGTGAACGGCTTTCCACGCAGGCGCTCGCTTCGCCACGCGCCAACCCAGGAGGGCTGTGCCAAGGGCATCGGGCCTGCCTGCACCGCGCAGACGCGACACCGAGGGGCATCTGATGAAGTGGCAGAGGGGGGACAATGGGACGGGGTGGGGGGCCGCAGTCTACACTTCTCGGGGGATGCACTTCCGCGCCGTCTCACGCGCCTCTCCTGGAAACGGAGCAAAATCTCTAGCAAGTAAGACAGCGAACATCCAATCAAGCCCGAGGCCGTGGGGACGGCCCCAGCCCGCTGTCCACAGGCACTCGTGGGACGGGTTATGGGTACGAGTCAGGACAGGGGATCGCCACTGTGTCCAGCGACCGTGGACAGCGTGGGGGGCCCACACCCAACTTCCGAATCTGGAAGACGGGCCTCGAGGGGATGCGCGGCCGACCAGCAAACAAGACAACTCGCACCCAGGAAGGCGCTCGGCAGACGCTGCTAAATGGTTTCCAATTAATTAGCTGATTACATGATAGAACAGAAGGGGATTCGAAAGAGCGCTGTTGACCTTTAAGAATAATTAATATCATCAGGATAGCAAACTCATCCAAGGAAAATAATGAGGAACATTTTAATATTACATTCGAAAGCTCTGGGTCGGGAGGCAGATGGGCCTGATCTAAGCAAGGCCCCAGCTCCCTCCGCCCTCTCCCACCGGGCGCGCCCTCCTCTTCGTCCCCAGCCCAAGACTCCCGACGGGCCAGAGGACCGCTGCAGCGCCCCTCTGCACAGCACTGCCCGGCCCAGACCGGCGGCCACTCTGCTAACCCAGGAACCAGCAGCAGAGAAAAAGGGCCACCTGGAAGGGACCCCACACCCCCAAACGGAGGGGGGACACCTTTGTGGGCACATCGAGGCCCCTCCACGGTCACGGGTGTCTAGAAGCCTCTCTCCTTTAGGGCACCGTCAGGGCCAGCACACAGCGCCTTGTCCGTTCCTTTGGTTTAGTATGTCTCGTGGTCAAATAATTTGTCCGCAGCGTGGCTCCCAATGAGGTAGCAAGAATCGCAGGTGTGAAAATGCGACTTTTCTCTTTTTGTGTCTCTGATGCCGGGAAAATACCAGAGCATAGTAGGTTCTCAGTAAATATCTGCTGGATGAGCCCGGGGGTAAATGGAAATAATGTGGCTAAAGGGAGAATCTACTCTTCCTCAGAGAGCTCCCAGGGATACAAGGCTCACTCAGCAGACACCATGGCCGTGACCACACACCCTGGTTTGCCCAGACAGGCCCCATTCACAGCCACTGGCCCACGGTCCCCGCCAGTGCCTTCCCTGTCATTCTCAGAAGTGTCCGGGGTTCACTGAGCTCCTGCTCGGAGCCGGTGCCCCACAGCTGGCGATGACCACTCGGACAAAAGAGCGAATGCTCCCAACAACAGCCAGGTGTCTGTGGGACCACGTGGCCGTGGGCGCCCCTCCGGCATTCCACGCACACTAATCAGACCCGAGCCCACACGAGCAACGCGAGTGCCGGTGCCCGGGGAGCAGGACACCTTCCTTCCTGGAGAGCTGCTCAGGACTTGGTTTCTGGAAGAATCAGGAAAGGGGGCTGTGGGAATGGTCGGGATTGAACTCGCCCTGGGTCTGGGACCCGTGCTGGTCCCACGGGGAGGTGGGATGCAGGTAACCTGGACACAGCCCCCAAAGCCACGTGCCGGCCGCCCAGGGCAGGCCCCTTGCCTGCTGTACCCTGTGATCTCTAACCCTAAGAGAGGGCAGGCCAGAGGGTATTTGCGAGAAATTCCAGGGTGCAGAGATGAGGGAGGCAGAGAAGAGTCCCCAGAACTGGACTCTAGGGGAACCCAGAGCCTTTCCAGATCCCTGCTCATTCCCCAAGACACCCTGCTCTAACCTGGCTTATTCAAAACCGCTGCACAGTTCACGGACTACGACACCCTTATTCCCATGGACCATGTGGATTCACTGCCACCAAAAATCTCCATATCGCCTCTCCCTTCTGCCCTCCAGCCTCACTCTGCTTGACAACAGATTACAGAGTGTCTCCCCACCCCCAAGCCACAGCCACGGGCAGGAGCCGGCTGTCCCCACCTCACCCCCACCTCGCTCTCACTTCCAATGTCAGCTGAAAACATCTCTTTTCTCCTTTTAATTACACTTCTCTGCTCCCTCTCTGTCACTGGCCTCATGACTCGGGGCTTTAATTTATTCACCAAAGTGTCAGTACCTCACTGTTTTCCATACATGATCCCATGCACGGTCTCTGGGCCGCTGTGGCCCAGTTCTGCACCATGTTTGGGGAAAGCAGGGTTGGCTCCCATTCCCGCCGACTTTCTCCCACAGACCCGGCTGCGTCTCTGGAATCACAGGAAGAGATGAGAGAAAAACTCGTCTCCTGTCAAACGGAAGGACCCAGAGCCAGCCCTGCCCACCTGGTTCCAGATGCTCACACGCGAGGTGAGCGTTCGCCTTCCCCAGGCGGTGTGCGGAGCATGGCGGGGCGGGGAGGACATCTGTCTGCAGACACCGGCGTGTGGAGAGCACACAAGGCCTGGACGCGGAATGGGATGGAGCTCCCAGGCTCTCCAGACATACCCGGATCTGTGGACTGTGTTTCTGCTCAGAGTTCTTTCCACAAAATGAAAGGCACTTTGATCACAATTGCTGTTAAATGCAAGCCTGCTGTGAATTTCACCGACCCCGCGTGGAACGGGCATCTTCCTTTGGCCCGCGCTCCTAGGGCTGACCCGAACGTAATTTAGAACCCTGGGCCGTGCACACAAGTGCGAACAATTCATGAACTTGATGACCATTTTCCTGCTATGGGGATTTTTCCAGAATTATGAAAAATAATCACGTGAATAAACTACAGGCACCTGGGGTACAGAAATCATTTCTGGAGAAGTAGAAGTGATGGGGAACATGGATGGAGTGCCTGTTAGAAACAGCACCACCTGCTCTACAGATGTGAGGCCTTTGAGTCTCACCCGCCCCAACTCTTCCAGGGTTCAGATTTGCTGGGAGGATGTGGTCTCATTTTCCAGAGAAAGCATCTGTGACTTGGAGGTGAGGTAGAAGTTCAAGGTCATAAAGCTGGTCATGTTACAGTAGGGCCTGCATCACCCTGTCTTATTCCAGAGCCCAGGCCCTTAGCACACTACTACCTGGCACACGTGTGTGTGTGCACACGTGCACGAGTGTGCGTGTCCATGCACATGGGCCAGCTGTCTTGGTCTCCAGTGGGGCTGCTTTGTGCATTGCATGCAGCCCTCCGACAATGGAGAAGTGCCACAATGGACAAGGCCGCCGCCTACAGTTCAAGATGGTGCCAGATGGTTCTAGAGGGTGGATAAAGGGGAGCCCAGAGCCCAGAGCTCTGCTCTGGGGTGCTGGTCTCAGTGCTCACTGTGCTTTTCCCTGTTTGCCCCCTTCTAACTATTCCTGGGACAAAGCACAGGACAAAGCCACTTCTGGGGACCCCGTTCAATGGGCAGAACAGGCAGGCCATGCACCCCCAGACAGAACCCTGGAAGAAGGAACCCAGCCCAACTCGATCCCCTTGCAATCCTATAGCCTCGATGACTCCCTAGTTCAGAGCAACCAAAGCCATGAATCACAGTCCTGCCCCCTCCTGGACTGTCCTGGGGGAGAGGGGACAAGAGGTGCAGGATTTCTCACCGCCCCTCCGCTGCTTGCAGCTGGGCTCTGCTGGCCACCTGCGTGCCACATGTGTGAGGCTGCCAACGCCTCCTGGCGCATCCTCAAGGACCAGGGTAGCTGCCAGCAGCTGAGGCGAGGGCAGAGGGAAGACGGGGAGCTCGGGGCTGGGAGCGTCCCTCTGGGGAGCCTTGCCTGCCTGGGGGGCCCAGGAGGGCTCTCTGGGTGCTGGCCATGGTGCTGGATCGCCAAGGAGTCAGGCAGGGAGAATGCAGAAGCAAAAATAGTGATAGTGAGATACGTTTTCCCTGCCAAGATGAAGCGAGTTTTCAGGGCTTCTCTTAGGAAAGCTGGGCTCCTGATAACACTCGGAGAGGTGACGTGGCCTTTGCCCCATGAGCCAACAGAAAGAACGTGAGTTCTACAGTAGACATCTCGGGATGTGAATCCGGCTCTTCCGTGGCATGGCCTTGGGTGAGTTACACAACCTCTCTGAGTCCCGGAGCCCTCATTTGTAAAACAGGAAGATGATCACGTATTCGAACAGGATTGCTGTTGGAAGAATGCCTAGGAGAAAACCTAATACAATGAGCATTTCTTTTCTCTCTTTTTCTCTTGGCTTTGCTCCCTGCTTGCTTACAAGTACGTGCACACACTCCCTCCTTCCTGTATGGTATTATCCATCTTCCTTCAAGGACAAATTTAAGAGTCATGTCCTTCCTGGGCCCTTCCCTGGCATTGCCAGAACACAAGACCCCGGTGCGGTCAGCACTGCCCGGCAGATGTGAGCATAGGGGCCTCTGTCGTCTAAGAAAGCCTTCTTCCCTTCCCGACGAGACTGAGAAGTCACCCTCCGCCGAGTCCTGCCTTGGCATCTCCCTTCTCCCCACCCACCTACCACGTCACAATGCAGGCCACAAGGAGACATCTCACAGCCCTGTCACCCGCAGGGACTGAACAAGGTCCTGGTGGCAGCCTCTCTACAGCCACCTCATACAGACTTTGAATCTAAGAATATTTAAATGCTTTCAAATGACTTGAGTTCATCGTTGGCCATGACCCAACTCCAGTAATATCACTAGTAAAACCAAGGTGGGGACGTGCTTCCGACATCACCAACAAGGAAATGGAAAGTCAGAGCCAGGGGGTGGCTGATTATGGTCATTCTCAAAGCAGCATCAAGACCCCAGGTCCAGAAACCAGAAGAGACTCCCCCAGGGGTCGGTAGTAACTCAGGAAACAGCCCCATATTGCAGAAAAGACAAAGAACTGGTCTGTGACCTGGGTCTCCAATTACGTCACTTTTTCTAGCCAGTGGTCTTGGGCAATCACTGTGTCCCTTCAGCAAAAATGGGGATGACAGCAAAGGCTATGCTGCCTTAATCTTGCATAGCAAACGAGATGGCGCTTCTGAGACGTGGTCTGCGAGCACGGCAAGCGGGCTGGTTATGAGAGCTGCTCAGGGAACCAACCTGTCATCAGTGTGAAGAGGGGCTCCAGCAGCACACACGCCGTGCCCACACTCCCCTTCGTCCCCTGCAGGGCCCAGGCACAGCCACTCTCTACACACAGATGCCCGGGGATACAGGAGGAGCAACCAGTACGGACACGAGTCCGCGACAGAACGCGACCCTCCATGTGACTCTGACATGACGGAAACCGCGCTGGGTCAGGACATCAAGTGCATCATCTCACCCAAGTCCTAAAACAAGTCTCCGAAGGGAGCTGACTTGACCACCAAGAGAAAGAGCCGCTCTAAGCTGAGCTGAGGTGACTTGACCATGGTCTCCTGGTTGGCCACGGTTCCCCTGGGAAGGAAGCCCAGCACTGAGGGACCCCAAGGCCTCCTGTGCCGCAAACGCACCTCACAAATCCTCTCAATGCTCAATCCGAACGAACAGCGCAGGGCACGGAGCTCCCAATGTGGCTCATGCCCGTGAAATCGCTGCACAAATGCTGCTGAGGATCTCCAAACACGCCACGCAGCCACGCGCATACCCAGTCGCGGTCTGCGAGACCAGACCTTGCCGGGGCCAAGCGGAGACCCGCACCCACGCGCGAGACACGGGAGCAGGCGTGAGGATGGATGGGCAGGGAGAGACGAGAAGACAAGGCTGTGGGGACCTGAGCGGGGAATGCAATTATTAATATTCTAAATGGAGAGCCGACTGCTTAAGCTTTATTTAAGAACATGCCCGACTGTATAATTACAAAGCCTTAATTTGTTTTCTTTTCCACACAATAAATAAGGAGCACGCGGTTGTGCTCTGCAAACGCCGCCCTTGCTGGTGTCGCAGTGGCTCCGGGTGGCAGAGGGACAGCTGGCACAGGGAGGGAAGTCCCACTGCTGCCTGGAGGGACACAGCTGGACCCTCTGTGGGACAGGACCAGAGGACCAAGCTGCCCGTTGCGCCTGGAGGAAGACATCGTGGTGGGTGCTGAGCTCGTCTCCTGAGCGCCCCTGAGGAGTGGGCTCCACAGGGAGCACTGGGTCGAAGCGGCAGGAGCACGGGACAAAACCAGCACAGGGACCTTTTGGGAGGCTGTTCAGCTTCTCCAAGGCAGAAGCCTGCTTTCTGTCCCTCGGGACTGTCTAGTTCACTGAGTGCCTAATACTTTCCAACCTACCTAGTGAGAACAGTGAGACATCCATCCATCCTCCATCTATCCTCCTATCCAACCATCCTTCATCCACCCACCCATCCATCCTCCACCATCCTTCTACCCATTCCATCCTTCTACCATTCATCTTTCATTCACCCACCCACATTCACCCATCTATCCATCATTCATCCATCCACCCTTCTAATCATCTATCATCCATCCATCCTTCCATCCATCCATCCATCCTTCTATCCATTCATCTTTCTTCCACCCATCCATCCATCTCCCAGCCATCTACCTTCTATCCATTAATCCTTCATCCATCCCTCATTCATCCATCCTTCTATCATCCATACTCCATTCATCCATCCCTCTATCTATTCATCCTTCATCCACCCGCCCATCCATCCTCCATCTACCTTCCATCTATTCATCCATCCATCCTTTTATCTATCCATCCATCATCTACCCACCCACCCACCTACCCATCATTCATCCATCCTTCCACCCATTCATTATCCAACCATCCAACATCTATCCTCCCATCCACCCACCCCATTATCCCATCATCCACCCACCTATCATCTGTCCACTCATCCATCATCTATCCACCCATCCATCAGTTCATCCACCCATTCGTCCATCCAGCTAGCCATCACCCAGCCACCCATCACATATGCATTCATACATCATACACACATCATACATATACACATCCCCCAACTCACCACCACGTACTGTGTGTCTGCCACACACCAGCACAGGGTTCAGCTCAGCACCATCTACTGAGCACCTACTATGTGCAGACGCTAAAGGGGGCAGTTTATGTTCACTCTTTTAATCCTCATAAAAAGTCCCATGACGTGACCACTAGGCTCAGTATTCTAGAAGAAGACGGTCACTCGGTGCCTTGACCAAGAACATAGTTGAAGTTGGAGCTGGCAAAGTTAATGCTTCCGTGCCAACCTCCAAAGTGCATATAGTTTTCGCTCTTTCATCTCCTCCCACATTCACTGATTCATTCTTCAAATGTGCACTTACCATTAAGGAATCAGGATTGAATAAGAGCTTGGCTCTAGCCTAAAGAGCTAAGACTCATGGGAGAGGCGGACCTGTCTCACGATGGACTTCAGGTCTCACCTGGACTCTTCGGATGGGTTTCAAGGGAAATGCGGGAGCAGCTGGCAGTCAGGATGAGACAGCCAGGGCAGCACATGACCTAGACCCCTGCACTCCGACCCCGACGCCCCGCAAACTCAGAGCTCTCACAATGGTCGGTCACCCAGGTGACTGTTCAAAAGGGAAGAAGAGCTAGAGCACCACGGCGAGTCCCAGGGACAGAGGGGTTAACACAGGCATAAAAGAGATGCCGGCAAATTCAGCAGGAAGAAACCAGGGAGAAAGAGACACAGACAGTGGGCCTGCTAAGGAATGGAGAGGGACGGAAATTAATGATGACTCCAAAATAGCCACGAGACTAATGTCATTTTCTAAATCTGTCCTTCACAAGAAAAATGGAGAAAAGAGATGTGGACAAATGGGACATAATGACGCCTTAGGGGAGGGGGAGAAGCAGCAAAGAAAACCCAAGACTAATGATGGCTAAAAACACAGGCACTTGGTCTGGGCCCCGGCTGGCACAGGGCAGCTCGCTCAGCAGCACGGGGTGAAAAGGCAAAGGTGACGGAGCTACAGGAAACTCCCCAAGCTCACTCCAGAGGGTCCCCAAACATGGAGCACCCACAGGCAGACTCCACAGACTCCACATGAACTGGCGCTTGCGGCTAAGAGAACGAAAATGAATCTCACAGTCCGACTGGCAGACACACTGTCCGGGGCACGGGTGGGTCAGAACAGGGTCCACCGAACAAAGCACACAGAAGGACCAGGGAGGGCGTGAGCCATCCCAGGGTGAGGGGTATTTGGAGAGACACCAATGGACAAGGGAAAAGAAACTCAGGGCGGGCCCTGGTGGAGCAGCGGTTCATCAGTCACCTCTGAAGGAGCACACACCTGGGTTCAAGTTCCAGGACCCGGGAGAAACAACCATTGTGAACAACTAAATAAGAATAAAATGAAATGCTTCTTCCTCTCTCTCTCCCTGCCTGCTCGCCTTCATTCCTACCTGAAGCTTTCCTTTGGAAAAAAAGAAAGAAACTTGGTTGTCTAGAGCTCACTGTCGGGTTCCCAAGGGCGCAGGAGCCCCACAAGGCGCTCGCCCAGGACGCTGAGTGTGTGAGCGGACTGGAAATGGGCTTCCTTGGAGGAAGCGGAGAAATGAGGGGAGGAAACCAAACTGCAGGCTGGAAATGGGGAGCTTGCCTACCAGAGTGCAAAATACATTTTGAGGTTCAATTTTTGAGAGCAAGAAGGACACATCTAAGAAAGGAATGACAGAGACCTTGCCGGGGACCTCAGATGCCCAGGGGCCAGGCTATGGCTTCCAGACGCACCCACAGACACACGCCCTCCGGCGCCAGGGCGCCGGAGTCACCGCAGACATAGCACAGCATCCTGGGATGTCGGGGCAGGGGTCTCTGAGTCTATTGGATCTGGCCAGCATCTCTATCTGCACTTCCCACCCGACACACTGGAACGGGGTCGTCCACCTACAGACAAGGCCAGAGACAGTCAGGCTGGAGGCAGGGATGCCAAGCAGTGCCAGGCTCCTGGAAACAGAAGGGTGGAGCCGGCTGCTCCTGCGTCCACAGCAGAGCAGGGACGCAGCCCGACCACTCGGCCACAGGCTCCACTGTCCTCGTGAAACGCCCGCTCTGTGCGGTCCTTCGCTGACGCCCGCCTGAGTGCCCGGTGAAGAGGCACTGCCCACACACTTAGCCCCGCCAGCAGCCAGGGGCAAGGTGGGACTTGGTTCCAGGCACTGCCCTAGCCATCTGCCACAGTCCTCGCCCCCAAAGACGCCCCCCACCCTGGGAATGAAGGTCGGGAGCACCGGGCCTGACCCCATCCAGCTGACCGCAGCCGGCACTGGACCGCTGTTGGCCACGGCCAAGGGGCAGTGCAGAGAGCCCGTGAGAGGCCAGGCCATGGAGTTCGAGAGGCTGGCCACTGGGGTTGGCTTCCATCTCTGAGCTGTGTCAACCTGAGGTCACTTAATTTCCCTGTGCCTCAAATTCCCCATCTGGAAAATGGAGACATCACCCATGTGCTCCCATTAATATGAGCAGAAAGTGGCATAAAATGCTGGGAGGAGCACAGGGCAGACCATGCCTCCCTGAAACTAGCCTCGGAACTCATGCCTTGGAAAGCCCGCCCCTCCGGGTGGGCAGAGGGCAGGGTCAAAACAAGCTGGCCATGGCTCGCCCTCTGGCCCCGCTCTTTCATGGCCCCACCTTCCTTCCAGAATTTTCCAAAAGGCTAAGTGCTGGGTCTGAGTCGTGTACAGCACCACCTCATTTTACAGCGTGGAAGCAGACTCAAGGTTACACTGCTTATCCAAGGTCACAGCCCACACCTCTAGCGAGGAACCCACTGCGATGGTTACTCCTCAGCACGTCATGGTAGAGGCCATTCCAAGCCATCCCGGCACGAGCGTCCATCTGCCCTGTGCCCCGTATGCTTGAGTGGGAAGAAGGGACAGCCTCGCGGTGGACAGGAGTTGGCTGCCCGTGTGCTGGTTAGGCCCCGTCCTTCCTGGCTCCCCAATTTCTGCTCTTTTACAACAAACGTCTATCCCTTCCTCTCTGCAGGCCCCTTCTGTGGCTCTGCTCCTGTCAACTCACGGGACAGCTGTCTGCAGCAGGAGCACCTGTCTCGTGACAGAGGACAGAGGGACGTGGCCTGGGGGCACACAGGCCGGGAAAGCTTCTGCAGACACGCACACGTGAGCACACATGTGTGCCCGCCAGTTCCACTGATGACGAGTCACATACAAGTCGCCTGTTCCAAGTGAAGTGCAGTGGCTTCCAGTATTTTCACCAACTGGGCGATCACCGCTGTGATCGGGGGACAGCACTTCGTCGTCGCCTGGAAAGGAAGCCCCGCGCCCATTGTGAGAATGGTGTGTGTGTGTGTGCATGTGTGTGTGTGTGTGTGTGTGCACAGGGGCCTTTGTGAGGAGAACCCTCAGAGATGTCTTCGTTTCTACGACACACAGCTCCACCTCGTCAAGGTCCCAGTCCCCAGACGATGATGCGCTGTCTCAGGACAGGAGCCGCGCCTGCAGCACCGGCAACGGGAAGAGCTCGCACCTGCCTCCCCGCGCGCTGGCGCAGCCGCACCGGAGGAGGGAACTGCCGCCGCCCACCCGGCGGTGCCCCAGTGCGGCGTCGGGCCATGCTGCCACCGCTCCACATGCCTCGACCGCCGACCCCGGCACAGGCCTGACACACGCGGTGCACACACGTCCGACAGAGCCAGACCCAAACTCGGGCAGGACGCAGAACGCCGGTTCCCGCTTCTCGGCGACACGTCGAGACGACCCACGGGGACGGGTGGAAGCTCCCAGGCAGGCAGAGCGGAGGAAACAAAGTTCCGAGAGGAATAGCAGGCTACACCTCAGCGACGGCGCGACAGCATCATGTCCCACGGCTGCCCGTCACACGACCGCGTGACCGCGAAAGCAATACGGCGCTACCACCGCGCACCCTCCGCTGCACAGACTGCAGGGCTTTGCGCCTCATGGGCGACTGAGCAGCTCTGAAGACGGGGGACCCACGTCGGCAGGACGGTGCCCAGGAAGAGTGTCGACTGTCAGCCCCGGGGCTCCCAGTCCCGGACCAGCTCCCGCCCATGTGGAACCTGGTCAGAGCCCTTCTCTGCCCTGGATGCCCGTCCTCATGTCCAGAGCGGGTAACGCAGGTTAGAGCCCTCGTACGCCAGCAAAGGGCCACCTGCTCTGTGACCGGGGTCACTCGCGGTGCCGGGTGACTGCGGTAAGCAGCATGGTCCCCCCTCCACCGACGTGTGACTGCAGCTGGGGACCAGAGTGATCAGTGATCACTGGAGGAGACTCTTTCAGAGTCAATGGTGGTGAGACCGAGGACCCTGAGGCCACGTGGTATGAGCAAGAGGGACAAGTGAGTAAGGAGAAAAAGGTCACCACTGGGGCGGTCACTGAGGCCTTGCTAAGAACAAGGCATTAGAGCAAGTAAGAAGGGGACAGCACGCAGAGGTGGGGCAGGGGACAGCTCAGCGTCGGATGGGTCAGCACACACACAATATCCGAGGCGGGACAAGCTCGGCACGTCCAGGGGACTGGAGGAGATCCCAAGGGTGCAGCCGCGACAAGACGGAAGAGTGCAGGGGAGGAGGAGAGGCAACCGACGAGCAGAAGGGGCTGGGAAGGGGCTGGCCTCTGCAGGGGGAGAGGGACGTGACCAGCGGGAGGGTCTTAAAGCAGCAGAATGACACGTCCTGAGTCATGTGTTAAAAATATCACTCTGGCAACTGTGCTGGGAAAGAAATGTAGGGGACAAAAGAGAAAGCAAGAAAACCAGTCAGAGAGAGGACGTCAGTGCAGACAGACTGTGGAGGACGCGGGGTAGAGAGGGACAAGACACTCAGTGCCCTTGATGAACTGAGTGGTGGACTGCGGAGAAGGCTGGAAAAGGAAAGAAGAGTCAAAAATGCCTCCTGCCGCCCCTGGGGCTCAGAGGCTAAGTCTGTGCCTGGGGCGCAGCCCACACACAGCGCAAGGACCTGGGTTCGCTGCCCAGGGCCCGAGGGAACAACTGAAATGAACAAGCAAATAAAGCACTTCTTCCTCTTCCTTCTACCCACTGCCTGCCTGCTTTCCTTCCTCTATTCTAATGAGAGAGAGACAGAGACAGAGACAGAGACAGACAGAGACAGAGACAGAGACCTAAAGCTGGAGGCTGACGGACTCGGCGGATGGCAGCCCCTAGGAAAACAAGAGCCCCTGTGGGCTTGGAGGGAGGTGGTGGAATGAAACCAAGAGTTCTGTTTTGGCCAAGTCTGTCATCATTTGTAGGCATCTGATACACAGGTCTAACGGGCAGGGCTGGGACACGAGAGTACAAATACAAACCAGATTCAGTCCATTCCTGCTTCACGACCCATGACTCTGGACTCGGGGTCCGACCCGCAGGGAGGAGGTCACAGTCACAGAAAAGCAGAGAAGAAAGCACAGCCCCAGGCACTTTCCAAGTGCCATCCCTAAGGCCAGAACTTCCCTATGGAGTCGGAAGTCTCCCTGTCCCCGCAAAGCTCGGAAGGTCAGTGGCCTGCCTGAGGTCCTGCCTGCAGACACGAAGACCCAGGGATGAGGTATGGCCTTTCCACCTCCAGAACCCTGCTCCCACAGTGAGTGACTCAGGGTCCCGTCCTCCGTGGAGGGCCGGGGGGGAGGGCACAGGCGGAGACACGCACAGGGTGCCAATCACCCATCCCTCTGGGCTCCGGCAAGTCCAGAGCAGAGGTCTGGGGCAGGCAGAGAGGCAGAAGCGTCGGGCCGAACCGACACACACGGTCTGGGAACCCAGGAGGGGCAGCTTTCCAGGAGGAAGCAAGAGAAGTGACTCAGAAAACACGAGCGCAGCCTCACCACGGTCTCGGGAGAAACGTGCGACTTCTAAGGGGAACGGTCGCTGTCAGGCCACTTCCTCCGCTCGTGTCCTCACCGCCTGCCGGCCTTCTCTCCTGCCAGCCTTGCCCCACTGACACAATCAGACCCAAATCAGGACGCTCTCCTCCACCCCAAGCCATCACGCCCGTCACGCCGGTTCTCGGCGGAAGATCAAAAGCACATTTGAGGAGAACAGACGGGAGTAACTCAGGGCAGCGTCCGGAGCTGGGGGAGGCACACACGAGGACAAGAGGGTCCGACACAGCACAGAGAGCCAGGAGACTCCTCTGGCTGGCTGGGCTCTGACAGCACACAGTCTGCAGACATGTGGGCCACCGGCGAAAGCTAAGAAGTCTTTTCTGAGGCAGGCACTGGCTGGAACGTGACTGTGCTATGGAAGATGAGCTGCAGAGGAAGTGGAGCGACTACACGGCTCTCCCAGCAGAAGGCCTGGAGGATGCGTGGCGCTCGCTCCCCGGGGAAAAGAGCAGCTCATACTGAAACTGTCAAGGCCCCACGTCGCCTCTAAGGAATTCTTGCTGTGAAAACAAGAGACAAAATACGATGGGCTTCAGAATCCCAGGGACTGAGTCCAACTCCTGGCTGCTCCCCTAAAGACAGCGGGACCTGTCAAACCAGGTTTGACAGCTGAGCCTGCACACCCTCATCGAGGAAAGGGGGACAGAGGAGCCTGCACGCACAACTGCCACAAGGGGTGAGCTCGTTTTCGCAGAAGCGCCGATCACAGCCTTCGGCACACCGCAAGTCCTGGATCTCTCTGAGGCCTTCCCTCTGCCCTTCCGATGCCAGCATTTCTAATGCAGTTTTCTAAACCTCTCAGTAAAATGTTTAAGAAATTGCTTCCATGAAAAACAGTGTCCCTTCTATCCCCAGAGGGTTGGTGCCAATGCCTGGAAGGGGAATCAGAGGAATTCAGGGCAACCACACTTCTGCTACATGCAAGTCTGGACCCGCCCCCCCACCCGGGCTGCCCATCAGGCTGCACCCCCACCCACGAGCCCACCCACGAGGGGAAGAAGTGAGTGAGATCAGGTCAAAGCAGCACCTGGAAAACCACGACGCATCCACAGATGAAACTAGACCCTTCCTTAGAGTGCAGTTCGCAGGGTGACATCTGCACTGCTCGTGGGGCCTCCGACGGTGGAGACGTCCCTGTCCCGGGACTTCCCAGAGCAAACACGCCCCAAACAGGGAGATGAGCCGGCCTCCCAGGCAGGGCTGGAGGGCTCAGCAGACAAGCAAGTTCAACGCCGTTCTGAGCCAGATGGAAATAAAGTACAGGTTCACCAGTTGTAACACGTTGAGTCCTTTCTGAAAGTAACAGCAGGAAGAGACACTAGGTAAGTTCTCTGTGGGGAAGAGCAAGGGTGAGGGTGCCCCAGTGGAGCAGTAGTTGGGTCAGCCGCCTCCAGCTGAGCGTAGTCCACATACATCCCAAGGATCTGGGTTCGCATCCGGGGACCGGAGGAAACAACCAAGATGAACCGCTAAATAAAATTAAGTAAATGCTCCTTCCTCCTCTCTCTTCCTGCCTACTTGCCTCCATTCCTGCCTGCATCTTTCCTTTACAAAAAACAAAAGTCTAAATGGAGGGACTAAGTGGAGAGGAGAGAGAGCCTACCCTGGCTTAGCCATCAGGATGATGGAGAAAGTCCCTGGAGGTGGCAGAGAGGAGCTTCCCATCCTCGGAGAGGCAGGCTGCACGGGAGGGCAGAAATGCAGCTCCAGAGCAAAGGCGTGGTCACGGTCACCGCAGCCTCCTTCTGATTCTACTTCCACCATGACTGTGAGAGGAACAGCGGCCACTAGAAGGAGGCACCTCTGAGCTGTCTACGGGCACAGTGGCCTCACTGAGTCCTCAGCACACCCTCCCTACACTGGACACATGCTACCCTCAAGCCGCAGGCCAACAAACTGCCGTCCGAGGATCAGGCAGAAAACCTCTCGCCTTAAGCCTCCTTAACCCAAATACTTGAAATTCCATTCCTCACGTCTAATAACAGATAGGAAAAAAAGGAAGATGGTCAGTCACGCGTAAACCTCAAAGTAGGACCCAGGGGTCCTGAATCTCCGTGGCAGACAATGCGGCCTTAACATCATGAGTTTGTCGTCTGGAAGGAGGGCGACATGAATCGGAGTCCGGGGCAGCCTGGGCTGGGGGCAGAGGAGCCCACCAGAGGGACACGGGACAGGGGACAGGGGACAGGGTCAGGGGCTTCGCGTCCTGCTTCTCACCGTGCAGAGGAGTGAGGAAAAGACTTCTCAGCCATCGAGCAAAAAAAAAAAAAAAAAAGACCGAAGAAGCCGCTGAGCCAGGGCTCAGCAATTAGTGCTGGAGTAAGTGATCGTCTTGTGACCGCTCAGCTGGGGCCCGAAGACTTGTAAATGCATTAGAGGACAGAAATAGAAGACGTTGTGAGAGAGCAGAGAAACCTGGCCCATTTGCCAGGGAGAGTGTCCTGAAGCTGCCGGGAAACTCACTCAGCGGATTTGGGCTGCGTCCCTGCACACGGGAGACGTTAATGAATGCACCCACCCATGATGCAGCCAGTGTCCACGCCCAACCTCCTGACTCTGGTGCAGCGACCCCAGCCCCCTGGGGCCCCCTTGGGCCTATGGGAGCCCCTGCTCCAGGCGCGAACTCCCCCACCGGCTGAGCATCCACCTGCCCCCAGCATGCAGTCTGGCCCCACCTGGCGCCATTCTTGTCCTGCTCCCCTGGCCGGCAGCTGGCCAGTGTGACCAGCAGAGACCAGGGCAAGGTCGAGGGCAGGGTCACGGGATCACCAGAAGCTACTCCAAGCAGACCCCTCTTGCCCTCAAAGCCCAGGAGCCCTGCAGTGCCCCACTGGCGGGCTCTTGCCAGCACCCAGGAGTCCCCCAGCCAGCCCGCAAGAGATGGAGGGACCCTCTGCTGGGATCTCAAGGGAAAGTCAGATAAGACCAGTTCAACCCACTCCAGACCCCATAATCCGAAATGTGCCCCCGCTCCCTGGAGACAGGGCGTGCCCTGGAGTCCCATCTCCCTGGATCTGCCACGGAGGCTCCGAGCACCAGCCCTGCCCTTGGGGTTGGGGGTGGCGGGGTGAGCGTCTCCACAGCTAACCTCCCCTGCCAGGAGACCCCCATGACACAAACTGGTGCCCCGTTTATGGTATCTACATGGCGCCTTTGCTTGCCCCGTGGAGTTGGGGTGTTTTGTCTGAATGGGCAGCATTTAAAATTGGCGAGGCTTCATTGGCCCAGCTGCTCTGGAAGCAGCAGCAGGTCCGCAGCATCAGTCCCTCCCTGAGCAGCTGCCCCTGGCCCACTGGGCGCTGAGCATCAGTTCAAAAGGGAGACTCCTCCTTGGAGGGCAAAGCACTTTCCCCAGGTCATCTGACATCAGAACTCAAGTTACCGTAAAAGAAACACCTGGCCCAGCTGCAGACACACATGAAAAAGCCCAGCTCCGCAGCAGCTGGGTGAGGGCAGGGGCGACATGGAAGGAGGCCGCTGGCAGGGAGGGCTCGGCCCCAGCAGGGACCGTGCGTGTGCTCGCAGGAGGGAAGACAGCACAGCGCACAGCAGGGGCGCCCATGACTGACCAACAAAGTAAGCATACAGCTCTGACTGTGCTGGGGACACATGGAGGCCGCAGCCCCAGAGAAGCAGATCCTCCCTCCACCCTCCCCAGCTCTCTGTCTCTGCCTCCTCCCCTCCCCACTGGACCATGCCATCATCTCAGGACCCGTGTCTCCTCCCTTCCCAAAACCCAGTGTCTCCTCACTTCAACACGCAAGTGGCCACAAGACTCATCTACGCATCATCCACCATCCTCACCCCAAATACAGCAGACCCACCCTACCTGGTCCCAGGGCCTGTCTGCCCTTTGGAACATGCCCTGTGCAGGCCCAGATGGCCACTGTCCTCCAAGAGGGGTTGACCAGACGGCAGCACCCCCACGCTGGGCGGGCAGCTCCCCGACGCTGGGCGGGCAGCTCCCCCGAGCATGTCCCAGGCTTCAAGCCCAGCCTCTTCCAGAAAGAGCAGCTCACTATGGTAGCCAAGCCTCAGGCCCAGAGAGAAGCCTGTGATTTCCGGCCCTCAGGTCCAGCCTCAGGAGGCCACTCGGCACCAGATGCAGCGCAGAGGGGTCTGTGGCCTTGTGACCTGCAGCTTGTCCCAAACAGAGCTGTGTGACCTTACACCCAGGTGTCCCCACTTCCTGACCTCGTCCCCACTGAACCCCACACCTGTTTTCCCAGAGACACTGACGCGGCCAGAGTTCCCGTGTTCTCAAGCCGCAGTGCCCACTCTGGGGCCAGCAAGACTCTAGAAAGGCAGCATCCACACCTCTGAGCAGACTTTCTCACCCACTTTCCCAACAAATGCCAACTTGGGCACGAAACTGAGCCAACTTAGGCATCGGGAGACCCTCTCTCTAAGTGCAGGTCCCGAGCATTTTCTTCCAAAGAAACCTTAGACAACACCACTTGAAGGGGTAACATCTCAGCCCCGAGAAGCTGAGGGATGTGTCCAGGGCTCATGAAGGCAGAGCCTGGCCCAGACCTCCAGTCCAGCCTCCCTGCCAGATGCTCCCCTGTCATGTGCCCCGCCCCGCCCGGGCCCCACCCAGCCCCGCCCTGCCCCGGCCCCGCTCACATGTAACGCAGGTGGGGGTTCTTCGCAAAGGCTCTGGGCTGGATG
The DNA here is from genome assembly GCA_004363575.1 of Solenodon paradoxus. Taxonomy (NCBI): domain Eukaryota; kingdom Metazoa; phylum Chordata; class Mammalia; order Eulipotyphla; family Solenodontidae; genus Solenodon; species Solenodon paradoxus. Next base: position 48,259 of record RJWH01005216.1, on the reverse strand, counting down.
CTCCGAAGTCCTGAGTTCTTGATGGTCCTGGAGGGAATAAAAGAGACTCCGATGAGCCAGCAGGAAAGACGGACATCTGCTCGGGGCTGACGGGAAGCCAGGACAAGACTGGACCTGGAACTGAATGCAGCAACTCCTCACCCACCTTCCTGGGCTGGTCCAACAGGCAGGTGCTCGGGACAGAGCACCGGGCTCACAGCCCCGGGCCTGGCTGAGGGCTCGTGATGTGAGTGACCAGCGTTGGCAGCTGGCCTCGCCCATGAGGGCTCCTGCTCCAGAGTCAGGCCCACTGTGCCCCCTCCACCCTTTCCCAGCCCCCACTGGTCAGGCCCCTGGATAGTTGAATGCTGGGGGCCCCAGACAAGCACAGGCTGGGGTGAGAAACTGGCTGAGGAGACCCGCTTGGGTCCTGCCTGAAATCCCAACTATGGCGGGAACTTGGGGGCACCCCAAGGAGAAATGTGGGAGCACAATGAGAAGGTCTTTGAGACCTGATGTGCCCCAACTGGGTGATGTCCAGGTCACCAACAGGGCAGTCACCGGAGTGCAGTGCAGACGCAGCCCCGCGGGCCCCCCACTTCCCCCGCCTCCACGCCCGGGAGCCCGCACTCACAGCTTCTGGAGGCCGGTGTACAGCTCCATGTCCACTGCGTTGAGCGTGTGCAGGCCGCGCCAGTTCTCTATGTGTCTGCGGGAGGAAAGCAGGCGGGTCAGCGGGGCTGGCAGCTATGCAGCGAGACCCGGCCTGGCACCTGCCAGACAGCACGCTGGCCGGGCCGGGGCGCCAGGCAGCTCTGCACCTCCCCGTCTGCCTCCAAATGGGGGCAAGCTCACCCTCTGCCGGCCACAGCAAGTGCCCAGCTCCAGAAAGACCCTGCCCTTTCTAGAAAGACGCAGAACCCAATTCGCCCCATTTGTCTTCCCGACTTCACGCCGCTCCTTTCTGGTTGTTCTTTCAGGATTTCCTAAGGACAAGCTCATTGTCTTAGCTCCTGCCCAAACAGACAACACAGAGGGTGTAGGTTAAAGGGGCAGGGGTGCCAGGGTATGGGTTGGGACGACAAGCCCAGGGGGAGGAAGGGGCTCCCCCAGGGTCCCCAGGGGTCCTGACCATAATGACTCGGTTTGAGTGGCCACAGCCCCATCCACCCTGAGTCCCGGGACGCTGACAGCTTGACCTGATGGAACCAACTCCACACAGGATGGGTGACTGAGGGTCCCGGAGGTGCCAGGGTGTCACGAGAGAAACTATACTGGCAGCTAAAGGCCCAAATCCAGCCCTGTCCCTGCAGCTCCCATAACCAGAGGCTCCAAGCAAGTGCCTCCCATGTCCAATGGTTCCTCCCCTAAGTCAGCAGCAAGCACTCCTTCTAGAACTTTCTCCTGGGACCTCCTGTTGAAGGAGTGTGGGCGGAGGCGGAGCAAGCTCACTGCATTTATTCAGTAGCAATTAACTCCTCTTCTCTGATTCGCACATGCTGTAAATCACTGCCAACTGGAGCTTTTAATCACAGGGTCACGGGGGTCAATTCCAGCCCAAAGCAAGGGCACCCACAGTTCAGTGGGTGCTGGTCTCCGGATAGTGACAGGATGGCCAGAGACACATCTGCTGTTACTGCACTTGGGGGGTCTCCAGGCTGGGAACTGTGAGGCTATCGGACGAGGCGACCCTGGATGTGACACTCGAGTGTACCCAAGTCTCAGCTCCTCCTATCACGGATCATCGGTGACCGCTACCCCAGGGGCAGGCTGCCCAAGGCTCGCTCAGGCCAGAAACGTGTAGCCACCTTCCGCAGACATCGCCTCCCCGGCCCCTCCCCTGCGGCCCTGCCATCTGCCTCCGTGTGACCTGGAGCCAGGGGGGCGTGGGGCAGTGGCTGCGGTGCCTCGGGAAGCCCTTCAGAGCCACACAGTGACAACAGCGCTGAACACGGCTCTCTCAGGGCCACCGCTGAGCAGCCAGACACGCCGGCATCTGCCGGGGACAGGGACCAGGTGGGCAGGAGCGCCCTGAGTGCCAGCTCCAAAGTCCTCTGCCCGGAACCTCAGTGCCCTGGGCCCATCTGCTGGTCTGGTCTGGCCTGGCCTGAGCAGGGCCCTGGCTTGTCAGGTGGAAAGGCCGGCGGGAGGACAGAAGGGCCTGCGCGTGCCCCGCGTGTGCACTGTGAGCTCACAGGCCCTGGGGTCCTGCACGCTCGCCCCCAACTGCAGCCTGGTCGCCCAGCGCCTTCCTCCAGGTCGCCTGGGTCTGTGCCCGACAGGCAGCTGCCAGGCAGACTCCTCCAGCAAATGAAACGGTTTCTCTTCGCCCACATTAGTGTTCCATCAGCGTGTTCCTATCCAGAGGGACTCTCCGGCATGGCTGTGACACAGAACCTCCCTTCTACCCTCAGCCCTGGGCCCCCACTCTGCCCCAGGCACCCTCCGAGCTGAGGGGCAAAGCACTGCCGGCCTGGGACTCGCCCTGCTCCCTCCGCTGGCGCCCAGTGGCCCTGGGTCGGACGGGCGAGTCATGGCCACTGGGCGCCAGTGTGCGAGGAGACAGGACCCACCCAGCCCGTCCCCGGCTTTTGGAAAAGCTTTTGTGTCACGGTCTTTACGTTTAAAAAAACCCAGCATCCTATTTCCCGACACATGAAAACGATACGAAATGCAGATTCGAGTGCTCTGATCATCCCTTTGCTGTCATCTCGGCTGCCGCATGCAGAAGACGGAGCTGGGAAGTGGCGGCAGGACCACATGGCCGGGCCCGCCGGAATGCTGCAGGCTTCTGGCCCTGTTTGGGAAAAGGCGGCTGAGCCTGCCCCGAGCCGGCCTGCCGGGGTGCATATCCCCATCTCCATCTCCGCGGCCAGGTTACGTCACCTGTCTGTGCCTCAGTTTCTTCCCGTCAAGACGGATCACAGAAACCTGCAGCTAAGAATGACATGAGGCCTGATGGAGTAGGTCAAAAGCCCTGGCACTTGGGGCCCTGCCACACATCCCCAGCAGGCACCAGAGCCTGATTCCGAGCAGACTTCCCTCAGGTTTTGGGGGGGTTTTTAAAGAAAAGGTGCAGCAGGAACGAAGGTAAGCAGGCAGGCAGGCAGGGAGAGGGAAGGAAGAGGCATCCATTTATTCTATTTAGCTGCTCATCTTGGTTGTTTCCCGGCCCCGGGACACGAAGCCGGGACCTTGGGGTGCAGGCGGACCGTGCCTCTGATGAACTAAACCACTAGGCCACCAGGGCACACCACACTTCCCTCGGTTTCAAGCTGGATGTCACTTCCAGCAACAACTGATAAAAACTCCCTGCGGCAGAGGGTGGAGGGTGGAGGGGATACCACCACCTCCAGGAAGACCAGCGGGTAGAACGTGCGGACAAGTTGGAGGCCGCTCGGACGGCAGGGCTGCTTCCCGGGGGTGCAGGGCGGCCAAGGGGCGGCCCCAGGCTGAGGGGCGGTCCCTGCCTGCCGCCGCCTGCCTGCCAGGGTTGAAGGGGAGAGGAGCCGTGGCTCTAAAAATGCACCAAAGGTTCTAAAAATGAACCGTCAAGGATGATGGACAGCAGGGTTCCCTTTGGTCACGGCGGTTCGGTGACCCACTTGAGCACACGTGGCTCCTCCTTTTGTGGGTTGTCCAGTGGCCTCATGGAGCTGTCATCTGACTCCCAGTCCACAGGATGGTTAGGCTCCTGCAGCCAGTGCAGGGCAGCCGTGGCCCACCCTGTCCTGGACGCTGCTGCCCTGCCCGTCCCTGCCCGTCCCTGCCCAGCAAGCCCACCTCAGGGGCGCTGGGCGACACCCGGGACAGGGTCCGAGGGAGAGACACCAGCACGGACGACAGAGGACAGTGTCCTGAGCACTCCGAATGCTGAGGACCGCCCCGTCCACGAAGGACTAAGAAGCCCAGCAGTTGGGGCCACTTTATGACGAGGCTCTGGCCTCAGAGGGTCACGGAAGAAAAGTCGCACCCTTCAAACAGCAGCAGTTTTGAAAATGACCGCGTTGAGCGAACACTGAGGCCCCAGGCCAACGCCGGAACACTCGCCTCCAGGTCACAGGTGCAGGTGAGAGAAGAAAATCACAAGCAATGCTCCTGGGAAGCTGAGGCAGGGGCACGGCCGGGAGGTGTGAGGGCTCTTTGACCCCGGACCACGGTGCAATCAGATTCCAGAACAACCATCTCTTCTGGCCAGTCTGGAGCCCAAGGCCACGAGCACGACCCTCCACTAAAGTGCCTCTCGTTTCGAAGGCTCTGTCCTGTGTGGAGACAGGAAATGCTCTGTCCAGGTCACAGGTGCACCCACTCAATACCCTGTCCCCGTCTGGCCGCTGCCCTTTGGGACACCGCCATCTTGGCCGGAGCTGATGTGCAGGGAGAAGTGAGGCGATGAACCCCCAAACCGGCCAGGCTCAGGGCCGCAGCTCGAAACCCTCAGTGTGGTCAGGGAGGGCCCCGGTCCCTGGGCCTGGGTGTCGGGGTGCCAGGGACCAGCATGTGCGTGTCCTCAGGAGTCCAGGGAAAATGATGCACAAGGAGACAGCAGTCACGCCAGCCCTGGAGCAGGGGTGCCAACCGCAGAGGGTGGTTTCATGGCCACATCGGGGGCAAGTACGGGCACCTGTTAAATGTGAATTCACACGCCCGTAGAGGGTCCCAGATCCAGGGCTGGAATGACGCCGAAGGCTCTGCTGTCTTTGCAGCAGAGCGTCCTTCCTCCTCCTCCTCCTCCTGTCTGGCTGGGGCCGTTGTGGAAATGAATTGGCAACCTCCAAGCATATAAAAATGAGATGGCACAGACTGTGTGGTCCATATTTTAATTAAAAACAGGTCATGTGGCTATGTTTAAGAGTTGTTTATACCTCCAATATTTAAGTCCCCTGAAAACTCTAGAACACTGAGATGCCCACGTCTACCCCAGAGCAGGGGATGACCCTGAGGAGGCGGGGTGCCCTTCACCCAGAAAACGCTCCCCATCACCCGGAACTCGGCAAGACCCAGGGTGGGTTGGGTGGTGGGGCTTCGAAGCCTCCTCCTCCCAGTGTTTCTCCTTTTTCTCCCTCCTCGCGTACTCTCCGGGCTGCTGTTCTCACCGGGGGTGCCCACGGCCGTTAATGAGCTGTTCTCCACAACCGCATTTTCCAGACAACTAAATTTAATGTAAAACCTCTGCATGTCCAGCCTCCTCGCTGGATGTTTCTTTTTCCCCGAAAATGCATTACACACCTCCTTGACTCCTGAAGCAGAGTAGACAGAATGTGAGGCACATTTGCTGGAGGTCCTGGATCATCAGAGTCCACCGACCTGTCTGGGGCACCCCACGGAGGCGCGCCCAGCATGTGCGCTATTTGCCTGGGGTCTGACGGCTATGGTGTCCGTTTTTCATGGTTTTCAGGCTCTTTCTTTGCTGTCGGGCTGTGAGCCACCACCCACCAGCACCTGTCCCCAGCGCCCCGCCTGCCATTTGCGTGCTGAGGCTGGGCAGCTCCAAGTCCTCGGCACACAAGATCGAGGAGGGCACCCCTGGACGCCCAACCCCGGCGCTCAGAAGCTGGATGCCCGAGTGCCACAAATCTCTTCTGGTGTCCCGAGCTGATTCCTCATTATTGCTGGAACCACGTGTTAACACGAGCACAGAGAATCTGAGTAAGGACCTAAGAAACAGGAGAAAGTCCGCGCCCACGCCCATGCCCATGCGCACAGGTCGGGAGATGTTCGCGTGTGTATTCTTTCTTTGCCTGCCAGCTCTCTGCTGGGTCACTGAAGCCACCAGGTGACATTGGAGGTGTCCGAGAAGTGAGCCGACACCCAGTGTGCCCAGCAGCACTGTTCCCCAGGCCCGCTGCTCCTGGAGGGGCGCCCCGGCAGGAGGGAGCTGAAGCTGGCGCTCTGGGGCACTTCTGTACTTGAGCCCCGCCCTCGCCGGCCCAGATCGCACACACAGACAGCAAGGCTGTGGGCCGACAGCCTCCCTACAGGCCGCCCCGCTGGACCTGCGGCTCAGCCACCTTCTGGCCCGCGTCCTGTTCTAAGACAGAAGCCCAAACTGAAAGACCGCGCGAGCTGCCTGGGGGAACTGGCCTGGAATTCCGTTTCCTAACACAGCAGCGTCAGAGACGTGTGTGCACACGCGCGTGCGCAGATGCAGAAAGTGTCCGCTTGACTGGGGAGCCCTGCAGGGCAGTGAGCAAATTGATTTGTTATCCAGGCATATTATGTCTAGTGATCCAGACAGAAGCATTAGCTTTCAATTATCTGATATGTTTAGCATTATAAACAAACCATCTGCAGCAACAGCTCCATGGAGCCAGGCACCAAGGGGGCAGGGGGCCACCGCTCCCCTCCCAACAGCTGTCACGGGGGTCACGCGAGGTCTGGGGAACCTCCCCGGGCTGACACCCCAGGATGCCAGGGAGCCGGCCCCCTGGCAGCTGTGCGCCAGGGACCATGGTGACCCAACCCGCACCTGGGACCCCGGGGACACAGAAAGGAATCCTGCAACGAACAGCTGGGAAACGACAGCATCTGCTCCGGCCTCCTGACCCAGCCCGGAGCCCGGAGCCAGGGCCAGGCTCGGCGAGGCCCGTAACACACCTGTGCACTTCCGTGCGCAGACACCGCGTCTCGTGACAGAGACAAGGCTGGGAGCACGGCCGGCACGACCCAGACCCAAGGCCCAGTCCAGCAGCGCAGCTCAGCCGTGCTCCAGTCAGGCCCTGGGGAGGCCAGGCTGCCTGTGGCCAGGACCATGACAGGCCGGGCTCCCACTCCCTGTACGTCTGCTCCCCCTCTTCACTGCTGCCCGGCGAGGGTACGGCAGGCCACCCCCACCTGCAACCGGCAGGCAGCACCGCCTCCGAACTGGCCTCCTGCTCTCACTGGTCTCTTTCCACGTCTCCAGGCCGGAGCAATCGCCCCCTCCCTGCTAAATCCTCCAGCCCCGCTTGGCTCTGACAGAAAAACCCAAGTCCCCCCGCCAGGGCCGGGAGGGCTCCCCGGCTGTCTCCACGACCCCGTCCTGTGGCCCCTGCCCCGTGACACCGGCCTGCTGTCTGCTCTCACACACACCCGCGCGGCCCCAGCCAGGATTCCGTGGCGCACGATCCGGCCCCTCAACCCGCCGTGTCCTCTGGAAGGTCGCCTTCTCAGAGCAGCCTGCTCTGACCCCTCTGAGGGCAGCCCCCGCCTCGCCCCAGCAGCTCTGGCACAAGCCTCTGTGTCTGTCCTTCACAGCCCTTAACAACCATCTGCAACTGTCTTATTTGATTATTTGATTACAGGTTTGTTGTCAGTGTCTCCGCCGGATCACGATGCACGAGCACGGAGACCACATCTGTCTTTTCCAACAGGGACTCGCCTCCAGAATCTCAAACAGGGGCCAGCACCCTGGGGTGCCGCAGGCCCAGGAAGCCACCAGCTTGGTGCTCAGAGCCTCCCCACGCCCATCCCGTGCGCGGCCTAGGCCAGAGGCGTCCAGGTTCAGCACCTGCATGGACTCAGCCCGGGCCCCAGGGGACCCCAATGCCTAGCATGACCCCACAGACCCCGCACTCGATCTCCAAGGAGGAAGGTGTCCCGGGACACACCAGTCCACATCCCAGTCCCGAGAATCACCCGGAGCCCAGCAGCAGGGCGACCCAGCGGTCTTGGGAGGCCCATGGACAATGACTCCTCCAGTCTCCCCTGCTGCAGGGAAGCGGGCAGGCCCCTCGCTGAACGGAGGAAGGATCCGCGGGTGCGCTCGGCAAGTTTTCCGTCTGCCCCGCACGACAACAGCCTCATAGAACCTGGGTTTCCTGGGACACCGGCCGGGTTTCTGTCTCCACGCCAAGACTCGGGACATCCGTGCGCGTGAACAAAGGTGCCCCCAAGGGACCAGCAGCGAGGCAGCCCATCCTACCAGTCCCCGTGTGGACCTTCCCCAGTCCCTTCCCAGGGACCACCCCTGGCTGCCCGCTGCTCTCCACCCTCGTCCTCCCCACCAGATGCTTCCATCGGCCAACAAACCTGTGCAGGGGAGTCGTTTTAAAGAAAACGCTCCTGGACCCCCATCCTCCTCCACTTGACGCCCCCACGTCTCTCCATGGAAACTGCGTTCATTCTACAATCATTTCAGCATCTACCCTCGCAGGTCCTGCCTTCTCTCCGCCCTTTGATTCTTCATTCCAGTTTGTCTCGTCCCCAATCCACAGACACTGCACGGTCCGGGTCACCTGAGTCTTCCACGTTGGAGGCCTCAGTGGACTCCTCCAGCATCCAGCTGCCTAATTTCCCAGGGTTTCACCCACGTAACCACTCTCTTTCCTAGAGCATCTCCTCTCTGACCCCTTAACCCAAGCCTCTCGGTTTCTTTCCAGTCCCCTGGCTGATCATCTTCGCCTCCTCTGCCGGTTCCATAACCTTTGATGTCTACATGCTAGAGCTCGCAGGTCTCCCCGTGGGCCCCCGCTTCCTCCATGGCACGATGCTCCCCCAGATGCTTGTCTCTGAACCTCTGTGCTGATGGCTCTCTGGTGCCCCTCATGTGCCGTGAGCTCCAGGTGCGTCGCTGATGCTTCTGCGGCCACACGCGAGCCCTGCGTCCCTCCCGCTTCGGTCTTCTGCATCTCAATCCACAGCGCTGGACTCACCCCATCATCAGAGCCAAACTCCACCACTGACCGCGCCCCTTGACCTCAATTTCCACGTTCAAAAGTGCGCCCCCCGGTGACGCTCAGCTCCATCCAAGTCGCACCACCTCCAGACTCGCCGCTGGGCCCCGGCCAACCCCCAAAGGCACCGACTCCCCAGTACAACCACTGCTTCTGCTCGGCCTGCCTCAAATCTGCCCTGACACGGGGGCCCGGAGGGACGCTCTGCAGCGCGAGTCTGCTGGGCTGGCAGCCCTGGCCTCCACAGCGAACAGACAACTCCGATGGCTTCTCCTGCCCCTGGGTTGAAATTCAGACTCCATGTGCCTGGCTGCGCTGCCCCCTTGGCTTTGGGCTCAGGGGTCTCCTCTGGAAACGCCAAAACCCAGCACCCTCCCTCTCAAGGCCTGCAGTTTTTCCCCTAAAAGCGTCTATGTCTTTACCCACACGGAAGCCCTTCTGTACCGTCTGGGTCTCCGGCTCTCCAGCCAGGGCGAGGCTCTGCCCCCAGAGGACAGAACCCGTCTGGAGACACTTCTGAGTGTCTCCACAGGCGACAAGTTCCTGGCGACTAGTGGAGAGAGGCCAGGGCTGTGGCCAAATGTCCCACCACAAGGCCAGCGCTCCCCAACAAAGAACCATCCAATCCGAAATGCCGCCGCGCCCAGGCCGAGAAAGCCCCTCCAGACATTTCCTCCCTAGCATTTGCCAAAATCCACAGCTCTTCCATGTGTGTGTTCACTTCCTCACTGTCTCTTCACTAACAGAATGTAAGCTCACGAGGGCAGGCAAGCTGGCCGCCCTGGCTCTGCTGTGGCCACACGCCAGCCCGGCTCCTGGGACGCCGTGAAAAGCTCCAGTGAGCAAGCAAACGGATGCCAACGGGGAGCTGCAGCCGGTCACGACAAGGCCATGTGGCCAAGGTCCCGGTGGGACCACACTCTGCAGCCACCTACAGCAAGCTGGGCCTCTGGGTGTGGGTGAAGAGGCAGACCCTCGGCCCGCAGGACACTCTTCCTTGTCCATCGATGCGAGGCAGCCACGTCAACCAGAAAACCTCCAGGCCCCACTTAGACACCTCTGATTTGAGCCAAGAGAAACGGGTGGCGTCTTCGGTGAAGAGCACAGTCAGCCTGAGGCAGGGAGAGACACTGACGCTGGCCCTTTCTCACTGGGCCCTGGAGGAGAATGTGGAGCCAGGGGACCGGCCCTCCTCCAGCAGCAGGAGCTGTGCCTGGGACCAGCCGGCCCCTGGGGTTCCAGGACGCGGCCCTCGGTAACCAATTTCCTTTGGAAACACGAAATGGCCAGGCCCTCTTTTACTGAATTATAAAGCACTTATCACTTCTTTAATAACTCCCTGCCTGGAGAATGTAATTCGCTCAATCTGGAAGTGATAAAGGCGGACTGGTAAGTGAGCATTAAGCCCAAGTGTATGGCATAAAGCCTTACGAGGGCAGTATTTTCCCCATTTACAAGTGTAGATGTTCTCACGGCAGCCTGGCCTTGGAGTTACTGCAGAAAAGCCAAGGCCTGGGGGTTTTCACCATAAGAGGTAATTCCAGGTCACCTGGAGGAACAGGAGTCCCTGGCTTTGCAGAGGTAAGCATCCCGAGAACCTGGGGGGATCAGAGAGATCAGTCAAAGTGACCACCAGGAGACAGGGTCACATGTGTGACTGGGACGAGCCACAGAGGAGAGAGAAGCCAGTGTGGAGAAGGAAGGAGCTGGGCCAGGGCTGGAAGAGGGACGCAGAGTGGCAGGAGGCCCCTGTCAAGAGGGCGACCCCAGAACAAGCACTAGGTTACATCAGAGACCTCAAAGATGTCATTAATAGCACTGACCCTAGTCATCTGTAAGGAAACCAGCCCCCAGATCCATCAAGGTTCCCAAGAATGCCATGGAGAGGGATGGCGGGGTCTTCCCCCTCACTCAGCGAAGGAAACGCGGGCTTCTCTCTGCTTAACTTCCCTTCCTGCTGCAGCATCGCAAGTTCTTTCCTTTCCTCCGGCAATAAACCGTCTGTTCTTGCCCCCAAATACTCAGTCTCTGGGAAGGCAGGCCTCTAGTCACATAGCTTCAATTACTGTCTAATTAGAGATTAACTCCAGTCCTCCAGCGCAGCCCTGGACGCCCAACCTCCCCCAGTCCGAGAGTTCGTCTTCTCGCAATATGCCTCCCCCTGGGCTCCTCAGAGCGATAGGGCAGAACAGATCTTGCTTTCTGGACTCCGATTTCCTCTGCCGAGTCCCCTGGACTGGACACCTGAGAGCAGAATGGGAGGAGATTTCAGCCAGGCCCTGGCGGTGCGAACAGACTGCTGTGCAGACGGGGGCTGCGGATGAGCAGGGAAGGATGCTGTGATCCATCAGTGATGTCTGCCGCGGACACACTGGAGGAACATCCATTGACAGTCTAGCGCAGAAGTCTTTCCGTCCCTGTCTCCTTTAGATTCAAGGCCTCCCAGTCCCTGCTACTTGACAGGCCCAGCTAACTTCCCTCATGGCTTATTTTCACCAGCCCTCTCCAAGAGAGACCCACAGAAGTTACTAGCACCTCTTAGCAGAATTCTCAGCTTCCAGCCTGTGCTCCTCACCTGCTCGAAGCCCAACTTTCTCAATGACAACTTTGAACAAATCCCTGGGAGCTCCCAGCCTCCCAGTGGCGAACAAACGCCACTCAGGCCAGACAAAAACTTGTGCTAGGAAAGCGTAAACCTACAAAGACATCCGTACCTGAGGAGAAGAGGCTGTGGAAAGAGTCTCAGACATGTTGGGGACAGAGCCAACGTCTTCTCCAGTCTGTGTCCACACCACCGCATCACTGAAATGCTTCCCCAGGCTCAGACCCAGATGGGAGCTGAGAGATGGGCAGCTTGTGACCCTCACTCCATCCTCCCACCCCCTCACCCTGCTGTCTCAGAAAGTAAAGTCAGGGTCCCCAAGGCGGAGCCAGCTTGGAGAGACCCAGCAGAACCTTTTTCCCCCGACTCTTCCCTAGATTTTGGGGAGTGACTCAATGGCATGAACAGTAATGGACTGTGGGGTCAGTCCTGAGTGCGGCTCTCCAGCTGGCCACTGAGTAGTCTCCCATGCCTCAGTTTCCTCATCTATGCAAGTAGGGACTGTGATGCCAACCTCCTGGAGAGACCCTAAAGAAAAACTGAAATAGGGTTTAAGAGGGACCTGACACAGTGTCTGGAATACGCTGGAGCTCAAAGAATGTTCATCTTCCTTTCCAAGCAGTGCGACAAAATAGGAAATAGGTATAGATGCAAATGCAGACGTAGACAGAGATATAGATGTAGACACAGACATAGATTTATAACCTCTGCCCCCTGGAAGCTCCCGAGTGCTCAGTGTCTTTCTGAGTGCTGATAAGATGACGATAAAGAACGACCCAGTGATGAGAAGGTCACGATGCTCAGCCCCTCTGACTTGAGCTGGAATTACTGCTGACCTTGACCAACCCACTGTGAGCTGTGTGGGGCCACTGACACACAGATTTCCTTGTCAACAGACAAGGTCAGTGCACAGTTCTGACAAATTCCATATGGACATGTAAATAAATGCATTATCTCCCTCCTGGGAATTTCTTAACCGTTTTCTCTCTAGTTAACTTTATTCTAAGAAGACATGACATCACACATAAAACAACATATGGAATAATACAATGATGATGTCATTGTAAGACTTCCGGTCAACATCAGGCTACTGGTAGTTAAGTTCTAGGGAGTCGAGACTTGTCTGTGGATTTCCAACCACAAAGAGGTCAGCCACTCAACCCCTACAGCGGTCAAGGTGACTGTCACCACCAATGGCCAGTGCTGTCAGCAGCCATGCCCACTAACCTGAATGACAGCGTGGGGGCGCTGCAGGTATGGAAGGGTGTGTCCCTGAGGGCAGAGCCGTGTCCCCTCTCCCATGCCTCACCCGGCATCTCTTCCACTGGTGGAGCCTAGTGTTTCCGTATAGAGCAAGCCAGGAAGGAAACCGACGTCGTGATTCTGTGAGCAGTTCTAGCAAATCATCAAACCCCAGGAAGGGGTCATGGGAACGCCCAACACAAAACCGTCCATCAGAGGCTCAGGACTTGCCTTTGGCAGCTGAAGTGGGGGCTGGGGTCAGCGGAGTCGGAGCGAGCCCTGAACATGTGGGACTAACTGATACACAGTGTCAGAGCGGAGCGGCAGGACACCCTCTGATTTCCACCGAGGACGGGAGAATGGAGAATGGACAGATGTGGAGGGAAAGTTCCACGTGTCTGGCGGCCAGACATGCAGCCTTGAGAGCAAAGAAAGTGCAGCGAGTTTACTCCGCAGCTGCAGAGCTGTGCATGGACGGAGGTCCGACCCCGGGGCCTCTGTGACGGGCCAGCGCAGTGACCATGCTTGAACCCGCATGGCCGAGTCCATCTCCCCACTCCTGCTGTCAGAGCTCCTTCCAGGCCGCAGGCCCTTGCCACCAGTGCTGTCTCCCTCCCACTTCCTCTGAGCCACCTTCTGCCCACTGGGACCCAGGGAATGCTCTGGAGCTGAGCGCCCTTCCTTCCTGCCTCCACTGAGATCGCAACACACCTCCTCGCCCAGCTGTAGTCATCGGCCATCCAGCCTCACCTCCACTGTTTCGAGTGGCTACTGACATGTGTATGTGACCATGTGACCCGACCACGTGCACATCCGGGAATTCTGTGCCTGGCTGGCTCCCCCGGGGGAGCACAAATTACATCACCCAAGTCCGTCCGCTGCATTTTGTTCATCAGGGGCCCCTCTTCTGGCCCCGTGCTCGCTATGCTGAGTGTGGTCAGAGGCTGCCGCAGTCCCCAGCTGCATCTCTGACATGGGGACCAGCCTGCACCCTCAGAGCCCATGGTCAGCTGCAGCCCAGAGGAGACAAGCCCAGATGCCCCACGGTGATGGATGGGAACCCAGCTCTCCTCTGTCAGCCAGTCTAGGGTGGGATGCGTGTCCCTCAGACGTGAAGTCACCTGTCCCTGGCTTCCCTTTTCTCCACTGGGATCCAGAACGCCCAATAGCGGCGTGACCCCTGATCCCAGCGGCCGGTCCTAGGGCTCACAGGGCAGGCCACGCTACCCCATGGCGTGCAATTCCAGAATGCAGCGCTGCCAGCTCCGCGAGGGTGCAAACGGCACGACGTCAGTGCTGAGCTCAGACACCGGCAACTGCGCCCCGCGCTCGCCGAGCTCCTCCACGAGGCCGTGTGTGCAGAGGGGTCCAAGTGCAAATGCACCCCCAGGAGAACACACCCTGTGCCTGCCCTCTGGACGGAGATTTGCTTTGACCAGCCGGCCCAGCAAAGGAGCAGGCACGTCTCTGCTGTTCCCTGTGCCGAACCTGCAAGGTGTTGGCCAGAGCCTGTGGGGTCCTGAGGTCCCCACACTTCAGACAGGAAGGAGGCCAAAACCATGAGGTGGCTCCCTCTTAATGAGGAACCAGTCATGGGGGCGCTCAGGCGGGCTCCCTAGGAAGAAACATTTGCACAGGAACACCGAGCCCTCCCTGGAAGACAGCTGGATGAAAGAACGGTGAAGGCTGCTCTCAGTTGCTCTGACTCTCCTGTCCCCCCTCCTTCCTTCATGAAAGATAACACGTCTTAGGGCCTGGGCTCCCGAAGAGGGACCTGGGCTGAAATTTGCAGGCTATCTGCATTCAACAGGGGTCAGGGGTCCACAGATTAGCATTCCCAAAACCATCCGTGGCTCCTCCCCTGTTGACTGCTGCTGCTGAAACCCGCATGCGCCCTCCTTGGGGTCTCCCTCTCTCGCCCTCCAGGTCCTCTCCTAATCAAACACACCAGGATGGGGGCAAGGGGGCTCCCAGCAGCTGTCCACCCCATGGGCCAAGCAGCGAAGCGCCTGGAAGCACGTCTGATGTGACCTGCCCGAAACCTTCGCAGAAGCTAGGCCTTCCGCACAGAAGCCAGACCTTCCGCAGATGCGATTCGGCACCGACACCCTGGGGACACGGGAGATGGCTCCAGCCAGAGCCCCATCTCCAGAACACCCAAGGGTGATCGGTGCCCGCAGCCCTGCGCACCACAACCACCTGATCCCTGAGCTGGTGACCCTGAATAAGTGGCGGGGAAGACCCGGCTGCCAGGACAGAGCCAGCAGTTTGGGTGGGAGGAGGCCCAGATTGAGTGCAGGACCAGGGCATTGACCAAGGACCCTGATCCCTCACAGCCGAGCCTGTCCACCCGCCAGGGTGGGCACAGGGCATCCTAGGAGGAAGCAGTGAGCCACCACGCTTCTCCACCCCAGACCTGAAGGGCACTGGGCAGAGATGAGGCCCCAAGAAGAGGTGTCCAGGTCTGCAGGCCTGGCGACAGGGCCAGACTCCTGCCTGTAGCCGGCAGTGGGGTGGACATAGCCCTTCTGTCGTCATCGGTACAGGACGCCCATGCGGGCTGCAGGTGCTGCTGGGCTAATGCCAACAGAGCTGCCGCTGCCATGAAAATCAGACACACGATTTGGGCTGGGATGCCTATTTCTAACCTCCGGGGTCTGCCCACCAAAGTTCTGCTCATTTTTACAGACTTCGAGGGAAGAGCTGATGCAGACATAAGAAAACAGCGGCGACAGAAAAAGGAACAGGAGTGTGTGGCATTGCTGTTCCGCTAGGCGCCCGTTCCCCGCCAGACACGGACTCTGCCCGCTCCTGGCGGCCGGGCTGAAGGGGAGACGGAGAAATTATGGGGAGTCGCTAGTAGAGAGACACATGCTTCCTGGCCATGAAATGCAAATGACATCTGGCACCGCGGTTCCTGTGTGAAAGGTTGTGTGGAAAACGGATCCCTTTTATTTCTGCAAGAGACAGAAATGTTCTTCCAATGAGGGATTTTATTTTTTTCTTTTTAAGCAGCTCTCTGTGGATCATGAAGGCATTTAGACGGTAATTCAATAACGTCAATTTGGTGGATAAAGCTCAGAAAATACAGCCCAGACGTACTGCATTCTGGATAATATCAGGCAGGCGTCCACGTGAATGGTCCCACGGAAATGCCAGGGCAGCAGCACCCATGGAAAGTCTCTCCGGTGCCCTGCTGGCTGGGGCAGCACGTCTGCAGCTGTGCTCAGTCTGCATGCAGCCCAGGGACCCAGGTTCGAGGCTTGAGCCCGGGAACAACCCAAAGGAGCAACTCACTGAAAAGTGCTCCTTCCTCGTCTCCCTGCCTGCCCGCTCGCCCTCGTTGCTGATGCCTCCTGCCTCCTAATGGAAAGGAAGTCTAACAGTTCAGCCCCAATCTGGGCTCTGACATGCGGCCAGGATGCCGGCACATATGCTGCTGTTACGGCCCTAAGTGTGGACAGGAGACGCCCAAGGAAGTGTTCCGTGCAGCTGTGGGCCTGTGAGCCCCCTGGGTGAGGGGAAGCCCCGTCCGCCCTCCGGCCCTCCCAGACGTACTGCATTCTGGGTAATACCAGGCAGGCGTCCATGTGACGGGTCCCATGTGGGACTTTATCAAATAACTTTATCAAAGTTGTTCAGGGCACACCATGGGGCTCGGGTGGCTGAGAGGGCTCAGGTGCAGACCATGCAAAGTCCAAGGACCCTGGCTAACCACCCAGAGCTGGGAAAACACCAGCGAGGTCAAAACTGAAACTATTTTGGTTGCTGCATCACACGAACACGCATGCACACATATGCACATACACATACACAGACACATATTCACACATCCACACACACACACACAGACACATGCACATTCCTGCATTCCATTCCATGCCCTCATCTGCTGCGGGCCGTGTTCAAAGGACAAAATATTTCAGCCGACTCTCAAGGACACGCGTCAGGGCCCTGGACGGTGGGGCCCGGCGGCAGCCTCGCCCACCCTGGGTCAGAGGCACCCTGACTCCTGGGCAGGCGGCCTCGCTGGGCACCGGGGCAGCTCACGGGCTGACGGGGTCCCGCCGCTCGTCCTGCTCATCCAGTCACAGCGCTGCACACCCTGCCCTGCCTGCGACCCGCACGGGCGCCACTGTCCCACGCCGGGGTGGACGGTTCGCACACGCCCACCGGCCGGCGCTTTGACCAGGAAAATGGAGGCCCGTGAGGACCGAGCGACAGGCCCCAAGTCCTACGGCTGGTGGGTCCCAGCCCTTCGGGCCCAAGGAAGCTCCAGCTGCTCACAAAGGTCCCCACGCCGGCCGTCCTCTCCTTGGAATCGGAATGAAATGGAAAGAGGAGGACACGGGCCAGGCCCTTGGAGACGCTGTGCTCGTTTCCCCGGCCCCCACCTGGAGAAGCTGACAGACGCCGCACAGGCGTGGACGCGCGTGCTCCACAGGTGCAGGTGAAGCGCTCGGGACCCTCCACGCCAGGCCGGCCTTACACACTAGGGCCGGGGACCTGCTGCAGCCCTCGCACTGCGGGAGGAGAGACGATGGCTGTGTCCACCTAGCAAGAGAGACGGAGGCACAGAGCAGCCCAGAAACCTGCCTACGGTCACACAGCCTAACAAGTGTGCGCTGAGGCGTGTGGCCTGGGCCCCAGGGCGCCACAGCAAAGACCCACAGTCCAGGCCGCGCGGTGACAGGGGAAGGTCATGGTCTCGCAGCCTGGAGGCTCCAGGCCCAGCACCCACCGCAGCTGGTCCTGAGCGCCATGGTGGCCCCACGCGCCTGTGCCAGCTCAGGCTGGAGTCAGGGAAGGAGAAAGCTTTTCCTGCAGAAGCGAATGTGCCCGGGGCCCTACCCAGGGCGGACGAGCCCAGCCTGAGCATCACCCCGAAATGGTCCCGAGGGCTGAGGTGCACAGCACGGCCTGATGGCATCAACTTAAGCCAAGCTCAGCACTGCAAGCGCTTCTGCCATCGCGTCCATCCTCCCCCAGGACAGGGCTCCAGGGCCATCCCAAGGAGTGGCCAGGAGAGGGGTGGCCATCCCCACCCTGAGGGACCCTGGAGTCACCACCGTCCCCGCATAACTCCAGAAACTTACTGCCCCCTCGTGGGAAACCTCTCAGTCCGCTTTGCTACAGCCCCTGCCAGGGACTCAGGCCCCCTTGTCATATCTACAAATGACATCAGAGCAAGAGCCTTAGTTGGTTGTGACCCCAGAGTGCCAGGGCTGGAGGCAAACTCAGTCACTTGGGGTTCCAGGCAGAGGGCTTCGGAAATGACTGTGGGGGCCCCACGAGCCCATAAAAGACGCCCGACATCACAGTAATGGGTCGGGAAATGCAGGTCAAGGGCCCGATGAGATGCCCGCGGGAAGATGGTGTCTACCCAGAGAGAGCAGAGGCACGTGTGGGTGGGCTGTGAGAAAACGGCCCCACGTGCTCTGCTGGAGGGGAGTAGAATGGAAGAGCCAAAGCGAGACTCACAGGGCGGTTCCTCTAAGCAGAGGTGGAATGAAACGCCCAGCAACAGACAGGACGCCCTTCGAGCAGCTGGAAAGCAGGGTCTGGAAAAGGCACCTGCACCCGGGGTCACTGCGACATTCTGCACAACAGCCAGGAGGGCGAAGACACCCACGGTCAGCCCGGGGAGACGGCTCAACAAAATGCAGCTCGCACAGTCGACACACATTCTGAAAAGCACACACGACTGGACAGTGAAATCGGATCGGGCCTGCGCGGAAGGAAACGCTGGCGCATTCGACGAGATGGAGGGACCACGAGGATTTCACACCGTGACGTACGCCAGGAACAAAAAGGTGGATAAACTCTGCAGGACTGCACAGAAGTGCAGGGCCCAGGGCTGTGAAGTTCACGGAGACAGCAGGCAGGCAGGCAGGCAGGCCGGGCCGGGGGCGAGGGGGCCACGGGAAGGTTGTTTCCTGCAGACTTGGGCGAGACGAAGCCTTCAAGGGGTCAGCTGCACAGATACACGAGCGCATTAACAGCACTGAGCTGCAGAGTTAAAACGACGGTGATGGTGAACTGTGTGTCGCACGTATTTTGCCACAATTTAAAAAAACACAACAGACTCCTGCGTCCACGCTCTAGCCTGGCCTCCACCTAGGAGAAACTGAGGGGACGCTTAGGTCCTCCCAATGTCTCAGCTGCCCAGCTAAGCACAATAGTGTTGCAAGGAGTCATTTCTAATCTCACCTGGCCCATTACCTGTCACCAGGCAAGACACACCACACCCCTACCTGCAAAATCAGGGGGAAGAAGCACCAGCCTTCAGTAGAAGCATCTGGATGATTCTAGAAGGCCTCCCCAGAAAACCACACATGGAGAAAAAAGCCAGGCTATGGCTGCTGGCGGAGAAGACCCAACGATGGAGCCAGACAGACCGGAGCTGAGCTCGGCCTCTGACCAGCTTTCGGGTCGACCCTTCGTGATGCCTGAGCCTGGGTCTCCCGCTCATTAGAACGGCTGATAGCGCTCGCCAACGACATGGTCCTGACAGCTGGAGCGACCTAAGTAACTGGCACAAAGGCGGCACTCAAGCTGCGGTATGACGACACAGGACTCTGAGCTCTACCACCACCCGGTCACCTCCCACACGCCGGGGTCCCTGGGTGGCGTCACCCCCAGGCCGCGGGTGACCCGGCCGCTCCTAGCCCCTCGGCAGGCCAGGTGCTCCATGCTGCCTGCCACTGCCGCTCTGGCTCCCTGCAGGGCTCCACGCCACATGCACCTCGTGGCAGCAGGGGGCTTGCGGTGCCCAGGCTCTCACACGCTCATTCTCACCCAACCCCCTGTCTGCACAGTGACAACCGGCGGCCATCCTCGTGCTGCCTGAGCCGGGTCAGCGGAGCCCTCGGCAGCCGGGCGTGGGGCCACCCCGTTGCAATTCACACAGCACGGCCCCTAGAGGGGCGCTCCAGCCCCAGCGGGGGGCCCGCCGGGCTCCAGGACGACGAAGGTCAAGGCTGACATGTGCCCTGGGCAGGCTGGCCACCTGCTCCGAGATGACGCAGCCCCACTGCGCACCCTGAGGGCAAGGCCCAGGGGCCACTTGCCCCAGGTCACGGGGCTCCCGCCACGCTGCATCCAAACCCAGGAGAAGGCCTCCCTCCCACCGGCTCAGCCTGAAACGTGGGCCACTCAGGGCCGGACGGGCGCCCAGCTGTGCCTGCAGAGGACTGGCAGACGGGGTCCCCAAGTGGCTCTGGTGACAATGAATAGTCTTGGGTTATCGAAAGACTCCAATACAAAGACAAAATAAATGAAAGAAAAAGAACACAGCAGTGGGGTGACAGGGGCCACAGATGCTCTCACAAGCAAGTGACAACCGAGCATTTTGGGAAGAGAGTCCCTGTGGCAAGGGTCCCTGCTGCAGGGGATGGAGGGGAGGTGTGGGGGAGGGTCTGCTGCGCCCTGAGTGGCTGATGATCTGACAAGTCGCCAGCATCCCTGCACCCCAGTTCGGAGAGACAGGGGAGCCCGACCCAGCTCGGGAGCTGCCGAAGGTGAAATGTCAGTCGAGATGGAAATGCCCGGTTCCTGGGGAGTGCTGGCTGCCGCAGGCCCTCCTCAGGCAGCCTGGGAGCCCCCATGTCTCCCGGGCCACCCCTTCCGGCGCACGTCACCGGCTCCTTTCAGCGGAGCAGGGACATGATAGAGGTCCCCCTCAACCAGAGGACAGACAGCCCCCAGCCTGGAACTGATGCACGTGTAGGGAATGACCGTAGCAGAAAGGGCCCAAGACATCAGCTGTCCGGGATGGAAACCCCAGGGGCACATGTGAAACCCATGTCCACGGTGCGGCTCCCGGGTCCCGCCCAGGCGGCAGGGTCCTCAGCTTCTCCGCAGCAATCCCGGGTGCCGCTGCACAGGCAGGCTGGGAACCCACCCAGCGCTTTCATTTCACCCACCAGCAAACCCTGTGGGCGGACTCCTGCTGAGGGCCCAGGACCCTCCCTGGTGTGAGACAGACTCCTCGTGGAAAGAGGGGAAAATGAAAAGACACCAAGACAGGCACTAAGAGTCACGTCTCCTGGAGACAACCTCACGGCCCTGAGCTCACACCCTCCCCTCTTCTTTCTCAGGCAGAGAAGAGGGACGAAGGACGCCCAACGTGAGCCTCAGGACACTTTCTCTGTCGCTTTGTTGAAGTCTTTGATGATGTCATGACAAATTCATAGGAAAAAAATCAATGAGGATGAAAAACCGGGGCGATTTAAACACAGTAAATAAACAAAGTGACAGCCAGTGAGGGCCACGGGCAAGGCCGGCCAGCAGCCCCGGCACTGTGTGCACGGCCTCATCCAGGGGGTCCGACGCCCCAGACGTCGCAGGCTGGCAGGGGGTACAGGCCAGGAGCAGAGACGGGAGCGGGGACAGCGGGCCTGGGTCCCGCTCGGGAGGCCAGCCAGGGGGTCAGGCCACAAAAACAGAAACTAATGACACAGTTGTCAAGACTGACTAGGCCATACAATAAAGACTTTACAGGGCTGTTGGGTCCCAACAGCAGAAAATAAATGTATCGATACGGCTTATGCCGCACTGGGGAGATAACCTGATTCTGGTTTCCTGCGCACCTGGAAGGCTGGGTCAGCGCATACGGCCCGCATGCTGGGCCCGAGGGCAGCCTGCCCAGAGCACCTTCAGGGCGGGTGGCCTGGAGCCGTCTCTACCCAGCTGGAAGGCGGGTCTCAACTCAGAGATTCTGTCTCATGGGCAAAGGGACAGATCCAAGAGCCCAAATCTAACAGGTGCATGAGCCTTCAGAGGCTCCCGGCGCTTGTTCCCCCAGCCCCCAGCGACCACTATTATGCCCATTTTACAGATCCGTAAACTGATGCACAGACAGTTCAGTGACTGGGCCAAGGACACAGAAGCAGCCTCTGAACAATGCCACCCCCACACCGCACGCCCTCTCAACGGAAGGCACAGTCATCATCCAGGAAATGCCCCGTGGCTTCTGCCGGATGGCGGGAAACAGAGACGGGCCACAGAGCTCAGAACCACCCGGGCGGTCCAGCTTATGGTTGACAGACTCATGGGGTAGAACAAAGGGCTGAAGGTAGGCAGGACAAAAACAGGGCCTCTGGAGACGACAGTGTGATGTGCTGCCCGAGTGCATCCAGTGAGGACACTGAGCCCCAGGGGCAGTCAGATACCAACTCTGTGGGCAGCGTGTGCCCGAGTGAGCAGGGTGGGAGAGCCGCAGGCTGGCGGGTGAGAAGGCACTGCTGCCCTGCTGCTCGGGGGCCACAGCCTGGGGAGGGCGCACATTGCAATGAGACCCCTGCACGCAGGTCCCGGGTCACGGTGACCTTGCCCGGATCAGCCAGCGTCCCGTCCTTAACTAGCTGCCCACGGAATGCCTGTGTCACCTCACCAGGCATGAGTGCCAGGGGGTGGGGTGGGCGACAGCTGGGTCACGGCTGTGCCCAGCTGCCCCTTCCTCCCCGGAGCCCCGTTCTGCCCACGAGTTCAGAAGCAGAGGAGCAGTGACAGGTGGAGGGCCACACGGGGAAAGCGGGTGACAGTCACAGGCAGCAAGGGCAGGCAGGGCGCCCTGCCCAGGGCCAGGGAAGGCAGCGTCCCAGTTCTCTCTCTGGGCCCTCGGACACAGGGACGCCACCCCAGCCGCCATCTGTCCTGACCTGTATGGGGGGGCCGAGCACATGCCTGGCTCCCGCCCGGGAGTTCAAGCTGGGGCTCGGCGAGGCTCAGGGCACGGCATGAACACAGGCAGAGGGGCGCTCTTGTCATCAAGGACTGGGGACGTAGAATGCGAGGCCCGGGTGGAGCTGGGGACAGACGTGGGGGCCACAGGCCAAGCACCAAAGGGGTGGGGCAGGGAGGCGGCAGTGGGGCCGGGTGGGACCAGCAGGGGCATCTGCGCTGTGGACTCCGGGAGCTGCTGTTAACAGGACACAGGCACCATGTAAAACAAGCCCTCGTGCCCCCGAGCTCCAGCCTCAGGCTCTGCCTCTCAGGTCAGGTGCAGACACGGGGACAGTGCAGGCGCCGGGCGTGACTGTGCGGCACAGAGGGATGAGGCCCCAGGCTCAGGTCTGGGTTCTCCGTGCCCAGCCTGGCACCACACCCAGAACCCAGACCTGAAGAGCAGGGTCCAGCTGGCTGGAGAGCCGGAGTTGAGCCCCAGGGAGGGAGTCGTTTGGAATCGTCAGGCGCCCCTCCCCACGGAAGCCATGTCCGGTGCGCAGACACAGATGCCCTCTGGGCCTGGTCAGGTCCAAACTCTCTCTCCTACTACCCCAGCCTGGTGACTCCAGACATGGGACCTGCAAACCCCCGGAGCCCCAGTTTCCACATCTGTCACACCACCCTCCTAATGCCAGCTACGGACACCTGTCATTACTCCTGAGCTCACCTGTGCAGCTCTGCGGCATCTTTGCAAAGGTCCTGGAAAGGAGCAAGATTTCAGTAAGCACTGGCCGGCACCTCCATGGTCACTATCATTCTCATCTGGGTTTTTCATTGACTGTCCTTCTCCGACCTCAAGGGCTGTGCTGCTGGACAGGCAGGCATGCACGACAGGGCCACCACAGACCGTGAGGGTCCTCGCTGTGGGGCCGGGGCGGGCGCAGAGGCCTGCAGCCCCCACACCCACAGGCTCGACCGTGGGGGAGCAGGTCGGAGCCGGCCAGGGGGGCAGGGCGCATGCGGGCAGGGCTGCAGCCCTTGGCTCTGAAAAGCTGACTGTTTTGATATTGTTTGCTTCTTCTCCCCTATAATTATCTCTACTTTATTCTCCCTTCATATTTAGCAGAGTTCTTTTCATTTAAATGCCAACCAACCAGTGCCAACCAGCAGCAGGAGGAGGCAAGAAAGACGGGTCCTGGTGGGGGTGCTGCGGGGCACCCGCCCCCGAATGATGGAACGATTCAGAGGGAGAGGCCCTCAAGAGGGAACCACAGAAAACCGAGGAGAAGCCCCACTGGAGCTCTCCCCCCACCCACACGGCTTCTTTTCAAAGTGGGTCAGGGTTTTGCTTGAGTCAGAGAAGCCATTTCTGCATCAGAAGATCCAACACGAAGTGCTGAACTCAGGGAGGCGTGGGCTCTGCTGGGCTGGGAGACCCGGGCTGCACCCTGAGGTCCTACAGGCCCCAGCCCCGCTGGCCGCAGAGCCACCCCTCCTCCCGCTACGCCCAAGGAAGCTCCTGTTTCTGTAGGAGGACCCCAGATGGTGCTCAGAGGCGGCCCCCAAAGCCAGCAGCAGATGAATGAAGAGCGGAGGGAGGGGAGCTGAGCGGGGCGCCGGGGAAAGGCCTCTCCTTCGTCTCTGCTGTAAGTCAACTCCATTCACAAAGCAGGGACACGGCGACCAGAAGAGATGCAGCTCCCTGACAGACCACGCTGGCAGTTCCACCCTCAGAGCCTGAGTCCCCAGAGGTGCCGGGACCTGACGCCTGGGTGCACAACACCCGTGGGAGGCAAGGGAAGAGGGGCTCCCGGACCCAGATGAAGGAAGGGCGGCAGCGGACGGAGGTACGGATCTCTCCCGGGGACAGCGAAGGACATGGCACTCATACGCACAGCTTCCACCTCCAACCCCGAGCCCCTCGGACCCCAGGCCCCGGACAGATGGCCCTCAAAGAGCCGCTGACCAGCTGAGGGCGATGCCAGGGAGCAGCCTAGTGGTCGAGAGTGCACCGGACACGGAGTCAAAGGCTGCTCCTTGTCGTCACTCTGTGACTGCAATCCCAGGCACCCCCTCCTGTGGCAGGACCTCAGTTTCCCCAGCTGTGGAAGGAAGGAGTGAGGCAGACCATGCCAAGGTCCCAGCCTTGAGACAAGGATACGGCGCATCTCCTGCAGTGAGCACCCAGCACCCGGAGACCGCAGCCACGAGGGCCTCAGGGAGACGCTGGGTGGTGTGAGCAGAGGGGAGTCTGCGGGCAGTCCTAAGATCTGGGGGCTGGGGCTGCGGTGCCACCGGCGAGACCACAGGTGGCCAGCAAGCACACTCTGTATGCACGTCCTGCCCAGAGGCCCGCGGGCTCCGGCAGGAACAGCACTCCCGGTGTCACTGAGGGAGGGCAGAGGTGCCAGCCCACCCCACCTGACTCAGCACCCACCTCAGCGGTGCGTCTCCACCTGACTCTGGGCCCATGCATTTCCCAGTCACTGTTGACAACAGCAAGAGACGACAGCCTCTTACTTGCGCCTTTAGAAAGACACCGTCATCATCCCCATTTGACAGATGAGGAAACTGAGGCTCAGAGGGGGCACCTTTCCTCCCGCTGCCCACCTTCCCCCAACGAGGGTCCACCAGTGCAAGAGTGTAGACCCCACCAGACACACCGCCGTCTAACCCAGGTGCTGCTTCAGTCTGTGGCCACCACCCTCCCTCCTCCGTCAGCTTCCTCCACCGCGCCTCGTTCCTGCCTGCAGATGCCCAGTGTCCCCATTCTTCTATGCTCTCCCAGGCCATCCCGGTAACCTCACCCCGGAGGGAAGAGTCTATACTCCCAATCACTTCACTGTTCGACCCGACAACCAGCCCCAATGGGGCCATCGGCTTTGTGACCAGGGTCCTGATCCTAGGGGCTCTGCATCCTTGGTGGCAGCACCCTGCCATGCCCCGCTGAGCTCCTCCCTCCTTCCTGGTCCACGCGCCTTCCTCTGGCCTCCAAATGGAGACAGAGAGCGTCTCCCCTGAGCTCTCAGCCCTTCCTGGGCTCAGGCACGGCCTCGGCTGCAGCAGGGGCCTCTGGGTACCCTGTTCGCCAAGCCCCAGACTGGCTGTGTCACCCAAGGCCAGCCCTAAAATTCCACCCACTGGCCAGACGTAGCCTCTGGATTTCCAAGTCACAGCCCAGTCAGATGCCAGTAACCAGACGCGTCCCTCTTCCTCCCCATCCACTCCTCTGCCTATCGCCATCACCCTGCTCTCTCCTAGGCTCCGGGCTCTCTGACTCCAAGCTCGTCATCTTGGCCCAAACCCTGCTGGCCAGCCCTCCATGCCACAGCTCACCCAACCTTCACCCTAACTCTGCACTTGACTTTCAGCCCTCTGTCCAGAATGCTCCTGCAGGTCTGCCCGCCCCAGGTGTCTGCTGCTAACTTTGCACCTCGCCTTTGATCGCATCCGTCAGAAGCACATCCCCTCACATGCACCCGCTGCTCCCCCTTCCCAGAGCCTCTACGAGCTGTGGCAAAGGTTTGCCCTCGTCTTCCCCCTTTGTCCTGTCCAGCTGTGCCCCAGCGATGCCCGCACACAGGAGGGAGCAGCCTCCCAAACTGGTCACGGGGTCCGCACGGTGCCCCCTCCCAGCCACACAAAATGAAGCAATTAATGGTACAAATATTTTATCTAGTTCCCCACATGGTTATTTTATTCCAAGTGAATGGATCGATGTAGCCCAGGGACCAGGGAGCAGAATTTCTCACTGAAGTGACATCAGGAACATTTGTTCCAGCTTGGAAAATCTAACCAAGTTATAGCGCAGCTGATGTACAGGGCTCAGGAGCAAGGGGTGCCAGCACCTCTGGGTGCAGGGAGAGAAGACTGCCATCCACAGCTGTAGGGCATGGGCTCTGGCACAGCCTGCCTGAGCTCCAGTTCACTTAGTGGCCTACTAACTGGGTGATCTGGGGCACAGGACCTGAGTTCTTATTGCTTCGGTTTACCCATCTAAAAAAATGGAAATAATAATGACTATTCATTCAGTTGTGTGAGGAAGTAACTGTGGCTGTTAACACTAATGTCATGGACACCATCATCTTCATCACCACCATCATCACGTCATCATCATCACCATCACCATCATCATGTCATCATCATCACCATCACCAAACTCACCATCAAAATTGTTGCCATCATCACCATCATCATCACCATCACCCACCATCACCGCATCCTCACCATCATCACCATTACCATCCTCACCATCACCATCCTCACCATCACCACCATCATCATCACCATCCTAACCATCATCACCATCATCCTCACCATCATCACCACCCTCACCATCCTGACCATCACCATCCTCCTCACCATCATCACCACCACCATCACCACTATCATCATCACCACCACCATCACCACCATCATCACATCATCATCGTCACCATCATCACATTCTCACCATCATCGCCATTGCCATCACCATCCTCATCATCATCACCATCATCACCATTATATCATCATCACCATCAACACCATCACCACCACCATCATCCTCATCATTTAGAAGGGTTTCTTCAGTAGGAAGACATTAAGAGGAGCTCTAGATGTTCCAAGATGGCTTGAAGCTCATGCACAGGAAGCTGCTGTCCCCATAGTGGGCTCCCATGTTCTCACTGTGGAACCTGAGACGAGGACCTAGCAAAACTAGGCAGCATGGAGAGATTTCTCTTCCCTCTTAACAAACAGAGAGATCTTGGATATAAGTCATTCACCTTTTCTTAAAAACAGAACAATAAGATCCGGCCAGCCTTCCTCCGAGGACAGTTACTTTGAAACGCCATTTGAGCGTTGGTTAATAATCACCATTTGACTTTCCCATAGCTATTATTACGAATCACAGAGCCGCAATCTCCTTGCCGCTGTGCCTGAGTGTGGAAACCATGACCTCTCCTATCACCGGGGACAAACGCAGGCAGGAGTCGGGACCCTACCCGCAGCAGCAGAGAGGCCAGGGCTGGAGGTGGGAGACCCTGAGAAGCCACAGGGCCTCCCAGCAGAAACAAACACAAAAGTGCCTTGGAGTCACTTTAGAACCAAGCTCTCCCAGTGACGGCCCCTCTGCTCCTGAAGAAACATCAGCTGCTGGGCACCAGGAAGGGGCTGGCAGGCGCCCAGGGCAGAACAGGCTAGTGCCCGGCCTGCCCGCCTGTAAGGAGCAGCGGCTGCCCTCTCAGTCGGCTAAGAGCTCAGGAGTCCTGCTCCGACCAGAGAGGCCTGGGTCCACAGCACCAGACTCAAGGAAGAGAACCACCGTCCTTGCCCCACGGTTCCTGCTCCAGGCAGCATGGTTCCACCCTCGTCCAGCTCTGGAAACCTTGGACCCCTCAACACTCAGAAGTAAGCAGAGTGGTCTGAAAAGTCGCCTGACCTTTGGCAGCATTGCCCCGCCACCCCCTCACCCTGAGTCAGCGCTCTGCCCCTCGCTATCCGCTCCTCCTCGTCTCAGCCCAGGGCACACCTGACGTTCTGGCCATTCTCAAGACGCCAGTCAATTACACAGAAATGCACATGGGCTGGAGCGACTCACTGGGGGTGTGCACACTGCAATCTGCACACCCAGAATGCGCGGGAAGCAACTGCAACCCCGGGAGAGGCTGGCGCTTCAGCCCGGCACCCGCTGTCACGCCTGAGCACCCCCAGAGGAAGCGCAAACAGGGGCTCTGACTCCCACGCCCGTGTGCCTCTCACAGTGGGCGACAGTCTCCCAGCCACCCTGACCCAGAGTCACCCCAACTTTGAGACTGGATGGCGAATCAGCGAAAAGCGGGGTTCCCAGTTGCTGGGACTGAGTAATTTCATTGTCTATTTTCTGCTTTTTGCTACTGTAATTGTAGTTTGCAAACATACTGAGCATTTTTAAACCCTTTGAACATTCTTTTATTTAAGTCTGCCTTGCTGGTGCGCCCTGCTGGAGCAGCGGTTGGGTCAATCGTCTCTGAAGGAGCGTAAGCCACATACCCCTGGGTGTGAGTCCCAGGTCTGGGGGGAAACAACCGCTGTGAACAACTAAATAAAACGCTTAGTGGGAGAAGGACCCAAAGCAAGCTTTCCTCCGTCTTGCTCCTGGATGGGGCTGGATAAAGCAGATCAGAAAATCCTAGGGCCTGCAGAGGAGAATCTCCTCGACATTAAAGCACAGGAATTCCCTTCCTGGAGGGAAGAGTTGCAAGAAAAACGGAAAAGGAACAGAGCATACCCGTGTCTCTCGCATTCTCTTAAACACAGGCAGAATCGGACTAAACCAACTGGCCAGCCCGGGGAACACGGCTAACTCCATACTTCTGCCCATTGAATCAAAAGTTTGGTAAATTTGCCAAACTGAAACTTCAGCAAACAGGCTTCTGATGAGTTGCCTGTAAGCAAATTGGCCATCTTCTCACTGGTCATTCGGGCAAATGGCCCTGCATCCCTGGCTTTGGGAACTGGGCTCTGACACATAGATCCCTCACTGAGATGACTTCTGATTTGGGGGGTTGGACCCCAAACAGACAGCGGATGAGCTGCATGTGGCGAGATGCGCCTACCAGGAGCCCCAAGGTCTGCTGACCAGGCCACACTCCACTCCAGCCCTTGGGGACACTCTAAGACACTCCAAGACATCCCCACCTGTGAGAGCCGGGACAGGGAGGGCACTCAGCCCTCAAGAGCTGCCCTGGAGTTACCCCAAGTGCCCAGGAAGCTGTCACCCAGCCTCTCCTGTCCCAAGGCTGGGACCGTTTCACGGCAGTACTCCCCGCAGGGGCGGAGAGGACACCTGGAGGCCCTTCTCCCAGCCCAGAGCAAAAGTTTGACTAAAGCTCAAGCCTTCACTTTTATAAATCTCTGCCTTTTAATGATGGCTTCAAGGTTGAGGGGAGAAAGGGCCATTAAGCTCCCTGAATAAGTTAATGGGGCAGAGAGAATCTATTTCGGAGACACCCCAGGCTATTTTCCTCTGGAGCTAAAGCCTGAATAAGCAAAAAGAAAAAATTAAAACCGGAGAGCGCATTGCCAATAAATAACCCCCAGTGTAATCTCCCGGCCTCCAGCACCTCCTCTGCAGAGACCACAGAGCAGCCCTGTGCCGCGGTTCGGCCACCGCCAGGCGCCTTCCGCCCCGACGGACAGACAGACCACCACTCCAGCCTGCGCCGAGGCGCCCGGGCCTGCAGGGAGGCCGCACCCAAAGGGAAGCAGGCACCCTCCAAGAGGGAGCCCAAGCCCCGCTGACCCACCAGCTCCAGAGTCCTCAGACACTGCCCAGCTGTCGCTGGCTGCCGTCCCGTGCAGTCATGGTCCTGAAAACTGGAAAGGCCCTCTTCCTTCCGCACAAACCAGGAGGCATCGGAGCACCACCTCTTCAGAAAACTCCTTTCCCCCTTCTCCCCCCTTCCCTCCTCAGCCTCCTTCCTCCTCCCTCATCTTCTTTCCTCCAGCTCTCTTCATTCCTACCCTTCCTCCTCCTCATTCCTATTCCTCCTCCCACACCCCCTCTCCCCATCTTCCCTCCTCGCCTCCTCTTCCCCTCTTCTCCCTCTCCGCCTTCTCCTCATCTTCCCTCCCCCCATCCTCCTTCCCTGCCCCTCCTGCTGTCCCTCTTCTTCCTCCTCCCCATCCTCCTCCTCTGCTTCTCATCTCCCTCCTCCTTCCCTGCCCCTCTGCCCTGACATCCCTCTCTCCTCCATCCACCTCCTGCCTCCTCCGGGGAGCACGTCCTTAGAACATAGCCAGAAACTGGGCTCTCAGGGCCGGGGAAGCAGAGATAATTAAATAAGTCAGAACTCCTGTTGGCAAATGTTGAGTCCCACTAGACACACGTTGTTTACTCTTTAATATTTAAACATGTTAATTAAATCTCTGAATAAACAAATATATTTTAACAAGTGGCATTCCTGAGTCAGAATTTCTTCCTACCACCATGCACCTCAGGGCCTCTCAGGAGAGCCAGGCCTTCCTCCTGGGCTGCCGGTTGAATGATGAGGTCCAGGGTCACTGCCCCTTCCCAGGCCATCTGTCGAGCAGCTTGGGCTTCCAGTCAAGGAGGGATGGACCCCACACCAGTCCAGACACAGCTGCTCCTCGCAGGACCAAGGCTCCCTCTCCACTCTCTTGATCTTCAAACAGCCCCACAACAGTGAGCTCTCCATCCATCCATTCATCCACCCACCCACCCATCCATGCATCCATTCATTCATCCAGCCACCCATTCACCATCTCCCCATCTATTCATTCAACCATCATCCATTCATTCATTCATCCATCCATCCACCCATCCATCCATCCACCTATTCATTAATTCCCCATCCATCCATTCATCCATGCATCCTGCTATCCATCCATCTCCCATCCAACCATTCATTCATTCATTCACCCATCTATCCATACCCCATCCATCCATCCATCCATCCATACACCCATCCATCTATTCTTCCATCCATCCATTCATTCATCCATCCATCTAGTTATCCATCCACCCATTCATTCATACACCCATACACCCATTCATCCACTCATTCATTCATCCACCCATCCATCTATTCATTCATCCACCCATTCGTTCATCCATCCATCTATTCATCCATCCACCCATTCATAAACCCATCCATCTAGTTATCCATCCACCCATTCATTCATACACCCATACACCCATTCATCCACCCATTCATTCACGCACCCATCCATCTATTCATTCATCCACCCCATTCACCCACCCAACCATCCATCCACCCACCCAACTATCCATCCATCCACCCAACCACCCATCCACCCATCCATTCTTGTGTTGGCCCAGCGTTCACTCTGCCAGGCAGAAGCTGGGCACTGGAAAGACAAAGCAAAAGCCTGATGCCCAGTCTTAGCCACATTCACAATCACACTTAGAAGCCACCTCCGCGGGCCTGTGTGGCAAAAGATTCTCTTCCAGGGCTTCCAGGGCCTTCCGCACACTGCCCCCGTCCTCCCCCTTACATCACACACCACATGTGGCTAGAGCCTGCCCAGCCTTCAGCGGCCTCGGCTTCCCTGTCCCTTCCTCTAGGAACCTTCTCAAGAAGGACTTAGTCCCAAGTCTCAAGAAGGACTTGCCGGTCCTCCCTCCACCACTCTCTGCACCTCAGGAGCTGTCACTGAAGCATCTCTGCTCAGAAGCCAAACTGCCCAGCGCCTCTTATGTCACTAGGGTTCAAATCTGACCCAGCCCTGGCTCTCCACTCCCGACCCCTGCTGACCTCCTCTCCATCCTCCAGCCCACTCCACGCGGAGGCACTGTGCAGGCCGTGCCGGGCTGGAGGGGCCCCACCGCCCAGCACTCTGCCGTTCCCACAGCTCAGGTGAGGGCTGAGCGTGGTCTCCCTGGGCCCCACCCGCCCACCGTGGCTTCCCTATCCCCTCCCTCGGTCCACCTCCTTCTGGACACTCATCACTCAAATAGTACCTGAGCGATTGATGGAAACACTGACGGCCTCTGTCCACCGAGTTTCCAGGCCAGAAACTGTCCTGGGCATCAAGGCCCCAGCACGTGGCCCCTGTCACGTCCTCCACCTGCTCTAGTGGACTCTGTTTCCTGTGCCCTCCCACAACAGAAGTGGCAGCCTGGGCCCAACAAGGAGCAAGGGCCTCCACAGACACCCCAGCTGAGCGCTCAGCAGGCAGCACCCCCACCCCAACCCCACTACACCATTTGGGGAGGGAGCTGCAAGCTCGGGAGTAGGGCCCAGCTTTCACCTCTCGCTGCACAGGGACCCAGCCCAGGACCTGGGAGGGACAGCATGACAGGGTGGAGAATGCAAGAAGCCTGTCTGGTCTGGGTGGGAGCAGACCCGCCCAAGGACCCAGCCCTGCCAGGCAGCACCAGATGCCCCCAGTGTCGGAGGGGACAAAGGTGCTCTGAGAGGATCTGCAGGTCCCTGAGCTGGGGACCCCTGGGCAGGGGCCAAGAAGGCAGCCAGTCTTGCAAGCAGCAGCTCGTCAACACAAAACCCCAGAGGCCTGAACCCAACAGGACCCCAGCTCAGCCACCTGCCAGCAGGGTGGCCTGGAGCCAGGGGTCCCACACAGTCCTGCTCTTCAGGACAGAGACCTAAAAGATCTACGTTCATGAGTCACATTCATGTCTGTCCCTCCAGGTTCATCGAACACCGTCCTGATGTGTCAACTGGCTCAACCACGTTGGAAAAAGACGTAGCAGTGGCTCACAAAGGTAAATAAAAACGTTTCATACAACCAGAGACCCCACGTCTGGGGACAGACGCAGGAGAAATGGAAGCGGAGCCCAGAAAAGCCGGGGCAAGAATGGCTGGCGCAAAGCTAACCAGAATCGCCACCGCTGGGGACAGCGGGGCTCCACCCTGAGGGGGCCAGACGCACTCGGGGTTCCTCACGGGGAGCACAACTCAGAAACCAAAAGAGGCAGAATGCTGTCAACCACGACCCCAGGAGCAAACTTCAGGGACGTTCTGTGAAAGACGAATCCCGACCCCAGCCGTGTGTCATGAAGCCGAGGAAAGTCATGGACGGGGGCGAGTCCCGACAGCACTGCTCCTGGGAGGGTCAGAGCTGCGGTGGCGAAGGCAGGGAAACCACGCAGTCGGTCTTGGGGCGCTGCTGGCGCTGGGTCCCGCTGGAGGGTGCATTTCTCAGACTCAGAATGCACACTGGAGACCATTAGAGAGTGAAGGATGGGGGGGTGCGTGCATCTGCAGTCACGTGTGCGCTGTATGCAAAACACAGGACAGGTGGCCACATGGTGAGGGCCAGACAGGCTGGGCATGTGGCGGCAGGCAGCTGAAGCTGTCACTGCGGAAGGCCGGTAGCGGGTACACGGATGGGACTGCACATTTGCATGGGTGTCGATTTCATAGCAAAGGGACAGGGTCAGGGAATCCTGATGCACATGCCCCAAGAAAAGCTCTATTCTGCGGCCCAGTCCTTTGGGACGTTCTTCCTTGGTGCCCACCAAATGCCCCCAGCCCGTGGGGATCCTATTCAGTCCTCTGCCATTTCGGGGGGTGGGGGGACCTCACTTGTTGGCCGACGCAGCGAGGTGCTGACGGAGAGCTGCTGAGCTGACAGCTCACCTGCTGTGGTGATGTTCTGCTCATCCCCACCTGCGACCTCCCTCCTGTGCCGGGAAGGCGGCTCCGCTCGTGTCCTTCCCTTTACCTGCCACCATTTCTCCTGCAAGCGTGACCTCTGCTGCAGGGGTCCTGGCTCGCCAGGAGGAGCCTGCTGACACGGGGGAGAGGAATTCAGCGTCAGGGAGCTTGAGCCGGCGGCACCGGCCAGTCTCAGGCTCCACGCCTGCCTCTCACATGGGTCCCGGCTCCGCTCTGCGGAGTGTAATGGGTGCGCCACCTCTCCCTCAGAACACCTAGGAGGACGCGCCAACCTCCAGCCTCTCTGGTGCGGCAGGAGATCAGAGCTAGGAATCTACAACGGGGGCCCTGCCGGGGTACTCATTCAAAAACATTAGGGATGGAGCGAGGACCAGGTGAAGACAGAGGGAGAAGACGGCCGTCTGTGAGCGCAGGGGAGAGGCCTCCAAAGACACCCGGCTGCTGGCCCCTGCGTCCGGCCTTCGGCCTCCAGCACTGTGAGAAAATCGGTGTTCGGTTGCCCGGTCTGGGCAGCTCATCCCGGCAGCCCAAGGAAACGAACGCGATGACTTGGCATTCAAATTTTTTAATTACAAATCTGGTGGGTATATCACTTTATGGCCTAGGGGCTCTCGAGTTTCATTTTAATAGAGAAACCAAGGAGCATACACTGAGCGCGCTCTTCAACCCTCCTGGACATAAAACTCGTCTCCACTGTCACATGCTAAGATGTCAAAAACACAGAGGGAAACACAGAGAAGGACCCCTGTTGGGTGCACCCTGGTGGCCTAGCAGATAAGGCCTCTGGACAGAGGCCACACACATATCAAGGACCCAGGTTCAAGACCCGGGACTGGCAGAACCACCAGTAAGCACGACTAATACAGTAAGTGAAGGTTCCTCCTGTTCCCCCTGCCTGCTGCCTGCCTACCCACCTTCACTCCTGCTGCTCCTGGCCTTTAAAATCAAAACAAAAGCCCTCGGCTTGCCCGGCATTTCCTCGCCCTCTGGCCCGGGAGCCCAGGCCACCGTGAAAACGGT
Organism: Solenodon paradoxus; assembly: GCA_004363575.1. Taxonomy (NCBI): domain Eukaryota; kingdom Metazoa; phylum Chordata; class Mammalia; order Eulipotyphla; family Solenodontidae; genus Solenodon; species Solenodon paradoxus. Next base: position 13,946 of record RJWH01005216.1, on the reverse strand, counting down.
GCACATCAGTCAACGATGCTATCTTTTGCCTCCATGTCTGTCTCCACGGACGGTACGTCACGCTGGTCCCTGAGGCTGCTCCCTCACGACGACAGTGTCATTCTGACCTAGCCTGCGTCACCCGCGCCGCTGCGCCAGGCAGTCACGTGACCGTCCAGAGAACACGGTTTTCACTGTCACCACCACGTGCTCCGTCTGCTCAGCAGAGAAGGCCCTTATCTCGCGTCTCCTGGTGGCCTCCGGGCTGTTCCCACGATCGTCTCTTGCAGCGACGCTGTAAGGAACGACACGCGGGCTGGGGTCCACCTGCTCGCTGGGGCCAGAGACGCGCTCTCGCATCTGTCAGCCCGTGTCCGCGAGTGAGAGGCAGGTGCCGCTCTCCGCCGGCCGGCGTGTTGTGCGGAGGAAGGAGGCGCCCCCTGAGCAGCCTGGATGTGACCCTGCGACCCCAAGTCATAGGCTGGACGACGTCTCAAACTCCAGAATCATTTTCCAAAGTCACCTCGAGTCTGAGAAACACCATTGGGCTTCCTTTCTTGGCTACGTAGCGGATCACGTTGGGGCCGAGTCCCGCGGTGGGGACGTGAGTGTGGGTGTCACGGTGAGGATGAGCCAGACACCACAGCGGGTGCAGAGGCAGAGAAGCTGGGTCAGAGGTGCTTCGGTGGGTCAGGGGTCTTCCAGAAGGGGTGCAAGTGTTTGGCAGCCGCCAAACCACGTGCTGCCTGGGGGCTCCCCGGGAGCACAGCGCCACAGCCACTGGGCAGCAGCGGTTCCCAAGGGCTGGCCCCCGCGACAACGTCTGAGAAAAGAACCCTCAGGTTCTCCCACAGTCAGAACTGGAAACCCGGTGGGGCGGCGCCCGCTCTTCCTCACGCCCTCTGGTAACGGGGGGCCGGCGAGTGTGAGGACACACACACGTGCACACGTGCACACGTGCACACGCTCTGCCCTGGGGAACCCTCTGCAGGTCCCTGCCCTGCAGCCATCCGCCTCATCCCCGAGTGCCACCTAGAAAATTCAAGGTCAGAGCCAGAAGGAACCTCCAAGGTTCCAAGGTCAGGGCTGTGATCTTAAAGATCAGAACACAGACCCAGGCATGGCCAGCTCCGTGCCCAGACTCACCCCCAGGCTGGCAGCCGCGCAGGACCCGAGGGCACTTCCTTCTCAAGGACGTAGCTGAAAACACCTGGGCCCACAAAATCCAGGGTCCGCAACCTCGCAGGGTCACCAGGGCGCCTCAGTCCCACTCCTCCCCAAGCACAGTCGACACCAGGGCAGCTGTGTCCTGAATAAGAGGAGGCTGGGACCTGGGGGTGGGGGGAAGGGAAGTCGGGGACACGAGTGGGAGGGGAGACAGGGCCTGCAGCCAGACCCCCCAAGTCCAGCACCAGGTCTCCTCTCTCAGCAGGCAAACAACCCAAAACAAGTTTCCTAGCTTCTCTGTGTCCCAGTCTCCCCGTCCATAAAACAAAGCAGCTCCTGCTGGGCAGGTCCAGCTGAAGGGAGACCACCAGGCCTCAGAACTGAGGCTCCTCCCCTGGTCCTCGGGGCACCTGCTGGGTGCTGGCTACAGAGGGAAACCATGCAGCACCCCTGCCTCCTCAGCTCGCAGCCCATCTGATGCCACACAGAGCAGGCACGAGACCTCGAGAGCTGCAGCTGGGTTGCACCCGGCAGCAGAGAGCAGGCACCCAGGAAGGCAATAGGGCGCGGGTCTGAGCAGAGTCCAGGCAACAGCAGCCCGGAGCAACCGACACAAAGACGGGTGGTCAGCAAGCCACCTGCGTGGGGCGCAGCCTGCGGCCCAGGACCGGGCGGTGGACTGGAGAGGCGGGAGGAGAGGCAGTGACCCTCATGAAGATGCGGTCACCCTCCTCTGGCACCCCAGCCCAGGCGCCACTCTGCGCTGGAGACAAGGGAATGGGCCAGCCTGTTCCCGCATGTTCCCAGCCATTCTGGGGACGGTGCCAGCTGGAGCTGGGGTCCTGTGACACCCCGTGGAACCATCTTTGTCTGACAGCCTCCCCAACATGGGGGAAAAGGCGGTCCCCAAAACTGCCTCTGCTGGAACTTTCTACCTAGAACTTGACCTGGTAGGGAGGGACCTTGGCACAACTGTCCTCTCCCCCATCCCAGAGCAGGGTGAGTCCCGTGGCCAGAGGCAGGGCCTTCCACCTTCAAGAAGGGACTGTCTATGGGTGAGAGTGCTCCAGCTCCTGCAGCAGCGCTGGGCCCGGGGTCCCTGGGGTCCCCACTGCACAAGCCGAACAACCAGTCACAGGACCTGCTCTCCTCACCTCCCGGCCCGACTCCTGGTGGCCCAGAAAGTGACCGGAGAACTGGGGTCCCCTCCCTGACTTCCACCCATTCCTGCCCCTAAAGCTCCACAGGAACCTCGCAGGCAGTCTCAGGCCCACAAACCAAGTGCCCGGCCACCAGGGACAAGGAAAGCACCGTCACCAACACTCCACGGGTCCAGACCAGGGAACCCGGCATTTCTAAATCTCCACCCAGAAGAGCAACAGCCCCTGGCCCTCGGGGAGACACATATTCCAACACACGCATTTCCTCTCAGTGCTATCAAGACACATTTCTTCACGGGGTGCCTGACTCTTGGAGACGACCCTTCCAGCTGCCGCTCCTGTGTCTGATGCCCGCCACCAGCCCAGGCCAACTGCCCTCAGGGAAGGGTCTCGGCTCCAGCTGTCTCAGCGTGTGCCCAGGGCTGGCACGTGGCTGGTGCCAGGGACCAGGGGGAGGAAGGCTAAGGCCTCCCCACTGGTCCCGCAGAAGGAAGGGACAGGTTGGCCCTGTTGTGCCCTGCCCACCCTCCCCCCACAGTCCAGACGCCGGATGGGCCTTGGCCTGTGGGGGCAGGCAGGTCCAGAGCAGCCTGGCACCCACGGAGGCCACCCACAGCGCCCACTCCAGCCCCGTTAGTGGCCCGTTCCTCCCTCCAACGCCGCCAGGGACGGGAGCCAGACGCCACCGATGGAGCCGGGGTGCACCCGTGACAGGGGGAGCTGCAGCCAGAGATCACATGTACCCTGAAGTGCGCACCGCCTCCCTCCTGCCCCCACGGGCCAGGGCTGCCCCGGCATGAGCATCTCTGCAGGGCCCGGCCGCCCCAGCGCCTCCAAAACAGGACCTCTGCCGATGGAGCCCACCCCACCCCCACGCCCAGCCCCCTCCGTTTCTCATGTTACTTCCCACTTGCTGTCTTATCGCCACATTTGTTAAAATGACTGCCACTTAAGAGGTGGCAGGGAGTCAGAAACACAATCTGGAGCAAAGCTGATATTAAATATCTTCCTGAGCCCGGAGTCTGCCAAGGCCCCTCCTGGATCTCAGGTGCATAAATGAAGACGCTGCACAAACTGAGGAGGGAGAGATGCCCCGTTCCGGCCCCAGCGCTGCACCCCCTTCTCCGGAGCTCTGCACCGGGACAGCCTGGCACCGGGTGGGACCCCACATGCAGGCTCACCGAGCCGGGTAGGAGGTGTGTCAGCCTCTCCAACCCAGGGGGCCCCGCCCATCTTCCCATCTTCCCATCTTCCAGATGCACAGGATGAGCCTCAGAGACCCTGAGTTTGTTGTCTGGTACAGGTGTGTACGGAAGCATCTCAAAAAGAGAAGTGCCCCAGAAAAACATCGGACAGGGTCCGGCTCTAGGGGCCCGGATTGGCTGGTGCAATAACGCCGGTTTATCCCACGTGTGCTCTGCTATGGCGCACAGCACCGGCCTGACAAGAAACACTCCCGTGACCCTCGTCACACTAGCCTTCAGAGTCATCTCTAACCACCAGCATTTGAAGGGGAGAAACTGCGCTGACAGATGCTCTGACGCCGAAATCCTCGGCCGCAGGCTCAACACTGCCTGGCAACGCCCCCATCACCCCTGAGACGGGATCTACTGCTGTTCTCCACTCCCACCACGGGGTGTCGCTGCTGCCCCTCGCGAGATGGAACCATAGAGTGTTCATGGGGAACCAACGACCCCACCAGGCCAGCAGGACCCCAGAAATGCCTCCTGTGCCCTAACTTCATCCTTCGCTGGAAGTGACAGTCAACCATGGAGTCGCCACCAGGCTCCACACACCTCGCGCTGATTCCTGACATCAGCTCCTCCCAATAAGACCTGACTTTCAGGTGAGGAAAGTGAGATTCAGAGAAACTAAACAACACGGTCAAAAAACAAAAAAACAAGCAAGGAGGAGAACTAGGCTGAGAACCCAAATCTGCTGCCAAACTCCGTCACCTTTTCACTCCGCCATGCAGCTCCCAACAGATATCAGACTCCGTGCTAAGGGCTCTGGTAACGTCACGCCACTGGCCACAGCTCTCAGAGCGGCGGGCATCCAGGAGGAAACCACACTGGACTCTGATCAAAGACACAATCACCATCGGACATGGGTCCCCCTCCCTGCACAGCTCATGGTCTAGTGCCCTCTGGTGGCGTCACAGAGCTAGGATGGAAGTGCCTGGGAGGCTCTCAAGACGGGATCAGAGGGACTGAGGACTCACCGCCTTCCCACTCGACTCCTAAATTCTTTCTCCCAGGGCTGCTCCTGGACCCTCGTCTGCAGCTGACAGGCTGACAGGCTGGGTCAATGACAATGACCAGAAGGGAACCAGCTAGTGAGTGGCAATCTCCGTGGGACAGGAAGGGTGGTGAGAGCAATGGACAGACTCCACGGGGTGCCGCCATACCCTGTGCGGGACACCCAGCACCCACTCCTGGGGCGACGGGTGGGGAAGGAGGGGACAGAAGGCTATGTCTGTGACCTTCTCCACTGCCACCCCAACCGGCCTACCAGGGGAAGCCAAACAGCCCCCTGCCCTTCTAGCAGACTCACGCCTCAGCCACGGGGTCACCTGTGCGAGGACACAGCTTCCCGGCCTTCTGATGCCTTGCGCTAACCCCCCAATCCCTCTCCTCCAGCCACTGCCCATGGCCTCTGAGACGCCCATTGGCCTGTGCGCACCCATCACACCGCTGCTCAGCACCTTTTCATGTCACCCTCACAGCCACCCTGCCGGGTGGACAGTTCACCGAGCTTCATGAGATAAAGAAGCAAAGGCTCCAGCAGAGAGCTCACTTGCCTGCGCACACGCCGGGGCAGAGCCAGGATTCACACCGAGTCCGTCTGGCCAACGAGGCCGCTGTTTCCTGCTAGACAGGGCTGTGGCCAGCAGAACCGGGGGCAGGAGCTAGCCCGTGGAAGATTCCAGACTGGAGATTGACTGTCAGGGTGCAGGGTGAGAGGTGAGAAGCAGGAAGGACAGACGAGGGCTGTGCTGGAGAGGAGACAGTTCTGGAGTGCAGGGAAGGAAGAGGGAGCTAAGAGAGGAAGACACAGCATTCAGCTGTGTCTGAGCACGCACGCACGCACGCACGCACGCACGCTCCTGACATCTGACCACAATCCTCTATTAGCATTATTCGCACTTTCCAGAAGAGGAAACAGCAGCCGGCCAGGGACTCACCCCGGTGGCACAGCATTTGTGTCCCCCATCTCCAGATGGCGCAGTCCACACACATCCCAGGGACCTGGGTTCATGTCTGGGGCCAGAAGGAACAACCAATGTGAAAAACTAAGTAAAAGGAAATAAAGTGCTTCCTCCTGTCTCTTCGGCCCGCCTGCCTGTTCGCCTTCATTCCTGCTGCACCTGTCCTTCCAAGAAAAAAAAAGCAACACTTATTTAAATAAAAAGCAGCTGGCCCAGCAAAGGCGGAGCTGGCCCTTGACTGAGTAGTGTCCATCGCTGGGCCGCACACACACCACCTCCAGCCCCAAGGAGGCCCGTGAAGGCTAGAGCCAGCCTGCTCTTCAGGGGACAGCCTCCCAGGGTCAGAGACAAGCAGTGGGCAAGACCGAGCACAACTGAGAGCGTCCTGCCTGCAGCCCTGGGTCCGCAGGCCTGGAAGGGTCCTCAGACAGTCGCAGCTCCCAGCCCTCAACCTCAGTGCCCCCCACAAAACCAGGAGTTCCCCCAGAGCTGATAACGGCGTTCTCAGAGAGGCGGGCGGGTGGGCACTCAGAACAAGACCAAACACCAGGCTGCCGGCCATGCGGGACGGACACAGACGTACTCGCAGAAGGGAAACCAGCCCTACAAGATGGTCCAAGCAGCGAGGGTGCTTTCCTTCCCTCCCCGGGAGACAGCACCTCTGAGATCAGACAGGGCTGAGGTTTGGAAACAGCACCCAGCTGTAAACACGCGGATCTGCCATTTCCTGAGCAGCTACCTGGCTCTGAGGGATCCCCAGGCTTGGCAGGGGGCAGGGGAGCAGGGAGAGGTGAGACGTGCCCCCAGGGCAGGCCCGCACACCAGTGGCCTGGGAGCTCCGGCGGACACACGTGCCTGGGCTACGGGTCTGACCAGGCAGAGCTAGCACTGCTGAGAGCCCCCCGCCACCCACCCCCGGAGGAGAAGGACCTGGCTGCTCAGCCCCTGCTCGGAAAGGCCCCGACACTGCGCCCGGCACTGCGCCCGGCACCTCCCTGGATGGTGACATCCCCAGCGGCCCAGCCACCAGCCACAGCGCCGCCCGTCTCGTGCGCAGCACTGCCCTCTGCTGGCCACCTGAGGGCTGGACGCAGACGCTCCGCGGGCAGGACGCCAAAGGCGTTCGGGCTTGTTTACGGAGACCTCAGATGTGTGCACGGAGGAGCACCGGGAGCAGCACACACACGTGCTCCGCAAGGACGCCCCGGGGCGCGCGCAAAGCCATTTTCGGTGAGGGGGCGGCGGCCCAGAGTAGGACGGCCGATCTACGATGGCTCCCGGCGGTGCAGAAAGCCGGGAGCCCCTCTCCCCACCTGCAGAAGCCAAACCCTCAGCGCCGGAGACCCACACCTGCGGGCAAGCAGGGCCCCGCACCCTGGTCTGCCCTGTGCTGGAACTCACGGGTGCTGAGTCAGGTCCACAGGGCTGTCTGAGTACCAGACTCGGGCTCCGTGGAACTGGGTTTGGCCCTGGTCACTTCTGAGCCCCTTTGCAGACGGCGCGATGTAAGGTTTCCTAACTCGAAGGCACTCCCAGACGTCTAGAAATGGAAACGGCCAACGCAGAGCCGACCGTGGCGAGTCCAGCGAGAATGTCAGCACACACATCGGACAGAGACCCCCGTGAGCAAAACAGGTTCCAACGCCCACAGGTGACCTCGAGCCCCCAGGGAACTGAGGCCACAGAGGTTGTGATAGGACAAGCTCGTTCAGCCAGGCAGCGCCGGGGAACGCCCACCAACGCTGGCCCCCGAGCTCGGCCGATGCTCCAGCTCCCTCCGCGGTAGCTCTCTATGGCTCGGCACACCCAGGAGCATGGGGGTGGGAGAGGGGTACAGGGAGGGAAGGCTGCTCACGAGGGGGGCCAGGAAGCACTGAATTCCACCTTCTAGAAGGAGCTTCTCCCCATCAGCCTCCGGCCTCAGCTGCTCAGCTCCTAGACACACCCTTCCACCTTGCAACCCCAAAACTCTGCCTGGGGGAATGGACCTCAAGGCCTGGCCAGGGTCTCTCCAGCCACGGATGGTCGGGGCACAGTCCTACTGGCTGGGCTTCAGTCTGAGAGGAGCTGGCTGGGCCCCAGCCACCAGCCTCAGCTGGCACCTGAGGGCTGACCTGACCCGGGAGACCACGACACTGTGGGGTGGCCAAGGAGGCCCGGAAGAGGGCCTGGCTGAGACAGCCTACGGGACACTGCTGTTGGGAACAGGTCAGGAAGTGAGTCTGAGACCCCCCACCCCCACCGCAGAGGTGCCCAGGCCACCTTGCACCCCGGCCAGCACCGTGCCCCTCATTATCTCATCTGCCTTCCGCCCCGAGCCTGCAAGCATCACCTCGGGAACAGGAACGTTAGAAAACAGTCTCTTCCTAGACCTTCAGGTCGATCCTTCTCTTTATTATTAACTTATCGTGACGGTCACACATGCGTGACAGTGTGTAGGCACCAGAATATACTCATACGCATCCGAGTAAAGCAGAAGTGCCCGGACAGCCAACAGAGTTTCACATCAAATGTCAGGTGATCTATCACTCACTGGCTGTGTGGAATTTAAGCAGGTCAAATTCTGTCTCTGGGCTCAGTTTCCCCGTCTGTAAAATGGGGCCAATCGTCATCCCCACAGAGGACTGCTGTGGAGACACGATGAGACCACGAAGTGCTAGGACCATGTCTGGAACATATAGTAAGTATTCAACAGATGCCGGCAGGTCTCTGTATGGACCGCTTTGTCTCTGCTGGGATGGCACCGCTAACAGTCGCTGTCATTACTGTCTTAGAGATAAGGAAACAGAGGCCCAGCGAAGGGAAGAGGCCAGGCCAGGGAACGTGGGAGCCAGCCACCCGCTTCCCCTCCAGCTTGACCACTCCGTCTGGGGAAGGTGCTCCGAATGTCCCGCCACCCAGTCCTTCTGGTGGGACAGACCAGGTCGGCGGGGAGCGGACAGACAGAGGTGAAGCTGGAGAGAACTTCAGGTGCCCCAGCCTGCTGAGTCTGCAGAGCCCCGGCCTGCGCAGCGCAAAGACAGCTCAGCCGAGGCCGCACCCCGTGGATTCTAACTGGCGTGGGCTGCCGGCTGCCAGGCGCCCCGAGGCTTCCCGCCTCCCATAGTTGCTGCCTCTGGGGACCCTGAATTTGGAAACATCTCCCCAGAGGGAGACACAGTCATGGGCAGGCCTCTGGCTTTGACAAAGTGCCCAGAAAGGCCACCAGGGCAGAGTGGAGGCGGGCCCCTCCCAGCACCTGAGAGGCGAGGTCTCCCAGCCAGCGGGGACCCCTCTGCAGGACCCTCAGAAAGAAAGAACCACCACCATCCCTACCAGCTCGGAGTTCCGGTGAGCCCTGCGTGCTGGGACAGGCAGGAATAAGAGGGGCCTCACGGGGACCCTTCCAGATCTTGCCATTTGAGAGTCAAACAACTCAACGACCCGGAACTCGAGTTCTGCTCTTTTTTTTGCCTGTTTCGGTATCAGTGACACGGCACTGACCGTCCCTGTCAACGTGCTCTAAGTAACTGTGGCAAAAACGAGCTCAGCTGTGAACGGGAGGCGGGCGGAAATGAAAGATGCCGCTCTGACGCTTGCAGGGAAGAATCTGCGACCCGGACAGAAGGCAGGCAGGGTCTCCGGGGGCTGAAAATGTCTCTGCGAACTGGCCTGGCCTCCGGCGACGGGGTCACTAGGGACCCTGGGCGGGAGACCCCTTCTGCACCCAGCTGACCCCTCTCACCCACCCCAAGTTAACCAGCCCCTCCTCAGAACAACCGAGTGTGGAGCCGGGGGACTCGGGGTCACCTCTCTGGGTCACTTCATCTCCCCTCAAGCTCAGGGCCCTCCAATCCCCAGAGTAGTAAGCACCAGACTTTCCTGGTTCTGTACACTTGAGCATGAAAAATTTATCTTCTAGCCCCAAACACGCATATTTATTAAATTCTGGGCTTAGATATCTCCAATTCATCCATTAAATATTAAATAGTCCCTTTTCTAGACAGGAATAATTTGAAAGAGGAGTTCTGGATGCTTCTTCTCAGACCCAGCGGAGGCCCAGGCCCCGGAAAGCTGAGGCTTCGCAGGGGGCGCCTCAGGGACACCTGTCATGTGGGGGACAGGACCTGGAGCCTCCAACGCAGGTCTGCAGCCCCCGCACTCTTGTTGAGCCTGGCATGAGGTCTGGGCAACTGGCCCCAAACTGGGTGGCACTTTCAAGGTGGCCTAAGTGTTCTAGAGCAGGAAGGGAAAATGGCAAGTGAGGTCACACCCTCTGGCCTCCTACTGGGGTGTCACAGGGGTCCACACCAAGCCCCTGGAAGGTGCGGCCTTGCAGAGCCCCCAGGGCTCGCCTCTCTGGGCCAGGAGGGACCCTGCCCAGCCTTGGTTCAGGGAGGCCACTGTCCTCCAGCTCACAGAGGGTTAGAGGTGGGACTCTGTCTTGTTCCTGGTCAGCTTCTGGAACCCAAACTGCCCGCAGCTGAAAGAAGGCCCCGGGGAGACTCAGGACAGCACAGGGCCCCGGTATAAGGTGCTTAACAGAGCACCTGGGACTGGACACTAGGCGGTTACAGAGACACCAAGGGGCTAACACATCGTCCCCATGAAGGACACCCAGCACCCGCAGGCCCACCAAGAGCCAGCTGGGTGGGGCCTGGTCCGTGGTCTCACTTGACGCATAGGGCCTTCGCACCGGTCCCTGGACAGGACCCAGAGCCCCTCCCGGGCTCCAGGCTCAGCCCCGGCCTGCAGATGCCCCCACCTGAGGCCAGCGGACCTGCATTCACACCAGCTGTGTCAGGCTAGGTCCCCTGGAGCTGCAGAGCCAATGCCTGGGTGTGTCTCAGTGCGGCCCTGGGCTTGGGGGCTGAGGACTCTGGCAGGGAGCCCCCTAGGGAAGGCCTGGGGCCACCAAAGCCAGGGCTCCAGGCAAAATCCAGGGCCTCTGGACGGCAGGGTCCCCAGCTGTACCCTGAAGCCCCTTTCCCAGGCTGGAAGAAAAGCATTTCTCCTCAAGGATGTCACCTCAAAAGCCCTCGCATCTCTGCTCCCCCACCCCAGGCCTAGCCCCAATCCCAGGGCCCCCGTACACCCCACGACGCCCTGGTGCTCTGACTCACACCCCAGTGGCCTCCCCGCTCCCACCGGTCATTGTGAAGTCACTGTCTCCTTGGTCCTTTGAAAATCTGAATGTCAAGGAGCCGGAATAGCAACCGAGGCCCCCGATGGCCCTCCACCCAGGCCACCGGCAGGAAGGGCAGGGACAGTGAGGGGCCAGCGGGCTGCACACCCGACCAGTTGGCAGCTTGGAGCGCCAGCCTCGGGCTTCACACGCCCAGGGGGCCAAGCAGAAGAACACTTGCCCAGTGATGCCATCCTCTCCCTCTCCATCATCTTCCTAACAGCCAGGGCGCTCCAACCCCAGCAGCCTGGCCTAGACACCACCACCTCCCTGCCTTTGTGACGTCAGAGGCCTTGGGCGCGGTCGCGGACCCTTCAGGGTGAGGTTAGTGTGCCAGGAGTCCCCAGGCAAAGGACTGGCCTTCTGGAGAGGAAGGGGCAGCAGTGGACTCCAGGAGGGAGAGGCAGAAGGGAGCCCACACTTCTGCCCAGTTGACTTCCCCTGGTACTAACGGGGACCCCCATCAGAGGCTCCCTCCGCCAGCTTCGGAGGGGTCAGCAGGAGCCGCCCACACAACAGAGTCCACCCACCCCTAACTGCACCCCTAGGCAGACATTGGCACCAAGAACTTGAGGTCAGTTGGGGGCTGGGGGCCCTGCACCCAGATCCCAGGTAGCACCAGAAATCTGAGAAAAGTCACACATGTTCCAGAAGGCAGGGCTTGCAGGCAGCCCCCTCCCAGGTCCCTCGAAGGCCTCTCCTTCCAGCCTGCTTCAGCAGAAGGCCGGTGGGGTACAGGGCCTAGACTTTGGGCTGGACCAACAGGGGTCTCAGCTGGGGTCCCCACTGGGCTGTCTGCTGGGGGATAGTTACTGTGGCCTGAGCCTCCACCCTCAGAGGTATCAAGACAGAGGGGACATCTGCCTCCCCTGGGAAGCGTGTCTCTCCATGGTCCTCTGCCACCAGGCCAGAAGGTGCAGCCCCTGCCGAGTTCGGTCAATAGAAACCACAGTTCCAATAGGGCACTGGGGAGAAGATGGGGCGCAGAAGGGTCAGCCGGCCCGTGACCTCCGACCCACCCCCACCTGCTTCTGTGAACTCCTGTGGGACCTTGGGTGTTGGATGGGCTTAAGGAAAGGGGTCCTGACTTCCTGCCAGCAGCCCACGTCCTGACAAGGACAGGGACACGCTCGGCAGGGCTCCCAGTCCAGTCCTGGCTCACTGTCCCCCAGGTGCCCTTCCGGGGTCTCCCGATGGCAAGTCCAGAGTCCCCCAGCCCTCCCACTGCTGACTTTTCCAGCAGACCCTTCCTGGCTCCTCTGCCTGGAAAGACCAAGCTGACTCTTCCCTCTGGAGCTGCTCCCCAGCACGTTGGGCAGAGAACGAGGAGTGCGGGGTGGGACTTGCCTCCCACCCACATCTACGGCTCCTCATCCGGGAGCAGAGACCAGGGTGGGTGCCAGGCCACCCCCTCCACTCCTGGGCCTGGCTCCTGAGCCCCTGAACCTAATCCAAGGCCCCTCTCCCCGCAAACAGCCCGAACAGCGCACTCAAGTGGGAGCCCCCTCCCTGAATCCCTGGGGGTGGTAACATCCCTGGCTGTGGCCTGCAGGGGACAGGCAGAGTGGGCCCCGTCCTGTCCACCCCCGCCCCTGGCTGTTTATCATGTCAGTGTGTCATCTCTCCAGCCAGCCTAGCGCTGTGGAAGGCGAAGAGGGGTGAGAGGCAAGACCCCAGATCTGGGTCAGGCTTGTTTCCTGGGCCAGAGTCAGGGACGTGTCCTGGACTGGACACTTCCCTCCAACTGCCCGCTGCAGGCACACAGGCAGGGTCTCTAGCAACCCGAGGGGAGGGCGGACTCAGGAGGGAACGAGACTGCAATCCCGCTGGCCTGGCAGCCCACGTTGGAGAGCAGCTCCAGCAGCCAAGTGGGCCCCTCGTGAGTGCCCCCAAAGGGGAAACAGTCACCCCAAAACCTGCGCCACCCCAGCCAGGACTTGCTTGCAAAGCCTTCGCACTCTCCCACCACTTGTGAGTCCCCAAGCTGTGGGGTTCTCAGGAGAGACAGGCCACAGCGATGCCCTGAAGCTCCTGCTGTCACCCACACCTAGAATGGGAGAGGGTCACCCAGGAGGGGGTGGTCAGTGGGAGCAAAGATAGTTCTGCAGAAAAGGCTGCTCCCTGGGCTCCCCTCCCCCACCAGGAAAAATAAGAAGGAAAGCGAGGCCGGCACAGGTCTCACTGGGATGGGGAACCGAGCTCACGCCAGTCCAGGCGGAGTGCGATTTTCCAAATAAACGTATCTGCAGGGGGAAGGAGCCTTCCCCAAACAAGCCGGCTCTTCTCTCCTGGTGAATCCTGCCTGGGAATCACCGCCCGGGGATCACAGCCCAAAGTGGGAAGAGATCCGTAGGCGCCCCAGGCAGATGAGGGTGGGAAAGGGGGTGTCTCGGAATTGCCCAAAATGGGGTTGGGGAGGGCGGGGGAGAGAGACAGGGAAGAGGGAGGTGCCCAAGGCGGCCAGGACTGTCCAAAGTCCCCCCGCCAGGAGCCAGCTCCCAACTTGTTTACTAGTCAGCGTGTTTTGCTGTTTCTAAACGGAAATAGTTAACCATCTCGCCGGATCGCGAGCAGTCGCTATCTGTCACCTTCCTTCCCAGCTAAGCGTCGCAGCCGTCGCCGCCGCCGCCGCCGCCAGGGAATGGAACCTCGTCTACTTTATTCCACTTGAGCGTGGCCAAACTGTTGCTATTTAGTGGGGGGCATAGCACCCGACTGGCACCCTCGGCACAGCCGCCCGGTGGGGGCGGGGCGGCAGCCGGGCCCGGAGCCCTGGCCGCCCGGCCGGCCCGCGGCTGCTCTCCCGGGAGAGGCGCGCACACGCATCCCCGATCCCCGGCCAGGGCCGGAGTCACCTGGAAGACACTGCGGCCGAGAGCATCTCTCGAGCCCGGGCGAGCCTGACGCGCGCCCGGCGGGCAGCGGCGAGCCGGGCGGGCGGGCGGGCGGAGGGCTGGCCCGGGCCGCGGAGCCCGGAGGAGGCGGGCTGGGGAGCGGCCGCCTGACTCACATGGAAGTGATGTTCCTGGAGATGTCCGTGATGTTGACGTTGACGTTCCCCGAATCCTGCCCTTCCAGGAGCGGGAAGAGGCTCCCATCGTCCGGCCGCCGGCAGCTGATCTCCGTCTTGCTGCAGACACAATTTGCAGGGCACGCCAGCACGGAGCCCACATTGTCCAGCCAGACGCTTCCCAGCAAGAAAATCCGCCAGAAACTCCACTTGGCTGGGCAAAGAGAGACATCCATCTCCGATCGCTGCTTCTAAAAA